>SEYY01000535.1:532721-535221 GCA_009176605.1 Armadillidium nasatum
AATATATATATATATATATATATATATATATATATATATATATATATATATATATATATAATATATATATATATATATATATATATTAAATATAATTTTTTGTTTTAAACTGCTAATCTAATTTGTTAACATTTAATATTACTTTCAAAAATATCTTTCCTTTTTTTATCTATATTATTTACATTTTTAAATCAAAATAACAGTTAGGCCTGTTTATATATATATATATATATATATATATATATATATATATATATATATATATATATATATATATATATATATATATATATATATATATATATATATATATATATATATTTTTTTTTTTTTTTTTTTTTTTTTTTTTTTTTTTTTTTTAAGTAAATTTTTTTATTTAATAATTAAACTAAAATCATTTTAATTAAAATAAATTTAAAAATTTTAATAAATAAATAAATAATAATAATATGAAAAACTAAAATTTGGGACTATAAATCAAATAATATCCCGCCTGGCCTAATATATAACCAATGAAACTTTGCCACCTCATATATATATATATATATATATATATATATATATATATATATATATATATATATATATATATATATATATATATATATATATTATATATATATATATATATATAATTTATTTATATAAATAAAAAAAAAAAAAAGAAATAAAACTTTATACTAACAATGAAAAGAAATTTTCCAGTAAAGAAAATTGGAAGATAAAATAATAATAAAAAAAAAAAAGAAGTGAAAAGTATTCGAAGAATTTTTTTTTTTTTTTTAATTTAAGACTTTCGATAATTGGTTTAAAATGTTTTTCGTTAATTGGAAAAATAGGGAGGAATGAAGGGACAGGGGGAAGAGAGATTTCTTTCTTTCTTTCTTTCTTTCTTTCAACAACAATTTAATTTTGGGAGAAAATGAAGTTATTTCTGGTAATTGAAATATTTATTCATAGTAGTAGAAGGAAAGTATCGTAGGGTCTCTCTGCAGGTGGTTGTGCTTGCTTTGAACTTGAGATGACTGAAGGGATATTTTTTGTCTGTCTCATAGTATGGCATTAGGGACTTAATTGGTGACGTCACCTCCCAAAATTCAATACGATAAGCAAACTGTAAGCAAAACAAGGTTGTCGAAGCATTAATACTATATTATTATTATTAGTAGTAGTAGTAGTAGTATGTGGTTACTGTATTTGATTCATCCACGAACTGTAGCGTAGAGTATGGGAAAGTTGTACGAAGCTAATAGAGGTTTTAAATTTTGAATGTATAAATAATTTTCATTTTGATAATTGTTGGGAAAAAAATCAATTTGTTTAATTTTATTGATGTATTTTTAAACATCAAATTGACTCTCTAAGCTCGAAGGTATTAGGGTTCCCTGAATATATATATATATATATATATATATATATATATATATATATATATATATATATATATATATATATATATATATATATATATATAATATATATATATATATATATATATATATATACATATATTATGAGAAACATTGATGTTGTGAATATGGGACGAAGTTTTGATAATTAGTTTATAAGTTCATTTAGTGCTTCATAAATAAGCATTTCAGACAAAATACATAAGTAAACTACAGAATATTTTAAAAATAAAAAAAATCATTCCAACCTTTTAAATTTAGCATTTTTCTTTCATTTGAAATATTAATATATTTATATATTAAAAGGTTTTGAAAGTTTTTTTTTATTTTTTATTTTTTTTTTTTATATATAAAATCAAAATTTATCATAACGTATTTGAAACGTGCGTGACTCGGAAGAATTGAGAAAAGATTCCTAATTGATTTAGGGAAAAAAAAAAATTTTTTTTTTTTATATTTGTTGTTAATTAAATTTCCTTCGTTTTTAATTATCATTCATGATGATAATGACTGAGAGGAAAAAAATTATTCTCACTTCATTAAAATTTCTTTGGACGAATTTTTGAATAAAATTTTTCCCTCAAAGGAATATTTTATTTAAAAAAAAAAAAAAATTGGAAATAATTTTTTTTTTAAAAAAAAATCGAAAAACCAATCTGTCGTTTGTTTTTGCTCTCCTCTTCCCTCGTCTTCAAAATTAAATTTTTGAATTAAAATATTTTCTCCCTTTTTGCGTCATTATATATAATATATATATATATATATATATATATATATATATATATAATATATATATATATATATATATATATATATATATATATATATATATTATATATATATATATATATATATATATATATTTCAATAAATAAATAAATAGCATTATTTAATTAAACCTATAATAAGTTTTTGGGATATTTTTGTTTAAATATCGAACTCTACTCTCAATCCATAATTAATATAACGATAGAGAGAGAGGGAGAGCGAAAAGCAAACTTTACGCATCGTAGGACACGTCAAAAGAACTCTCCTATTAAATTTATTATATTTTTAATCAAATTGAAGCGAAGTTGGTTGTGTATCTTCTC
>SEYY01000535.1:550221-557721 GCA_009176605.1 Armadillidium nasatum
TATCTCGTTCAAATTCTAAGCTCACCAAAGTCCAGATAAATATCTCGTTCAAATTCTAAATTCACCAAAGTCCAGATAAATATCTCGTTCAAATTCTAAGTTCACCAAAGTCCAGATAAATATCTCGTTCAAATTCTAAGCTCATCAAAGTCCAGATAAATATCTCGTTCAAATTCTAAGTTCACCAAAGTCCAGATAAATATCTCGTTCAAATTCCAAGTTCACCAAAGTCCAGATAAATATCTCGTTCAAATTCTAAATTCACCAAAGTCCAGATAAATATCTCGTTCAAATTCTAAGTTCACCAAAGTCCAGATAAATATCTCGTTCAAATTCGAAGTTCATCTAAGTCCAGATAAATATCTTGTTTAAATTCTAAGCTCAATCAAAGTCCAGATAAATATCTCGTTCAAATTCTAAGCTCACTGAAGTCCAGATAAATATCTCGTTCAAATTCTAAGCTCACCAAAGTCCAGATAAATATCTCGTTCAAATTCTAAATTCACCAAAGTCCAGATAAATATCTCGTTCAAATTCTAAGTTCACCAAAGTCCAGATAAATATCTCGTTCAAATTCGAAGTTCATCTAAGTCCAGATAAATATCTTGTTTAAATTCTAAGCTCAATCAAAGTCCAGATAAATATCTCGTTCAAATTCTAAGCTCACTGAAGTCCAGATAAATATCTCTTTCAAATTCTAAGCTCACCAAAGTCCAGATAAATATCTCGTTCAAATTCGAAGTTCATCTAAGTCCAGATAAATATCTTGTTTAAATTCTAAGTTCAATCAAAGTCCAGATAAATATCTTGTTTAAATTTTAGGCTTTTCCGGCAACATTCTTGGAACATATATGCGTCGTTCTTTATGCCTTCCCTTGACAAACTCTGTTGTTATTCATTATAAATTTGTTTTCCAATTTTTTTCCTTATTCTAGCCAATATTAACATTAGAAGATTGTGCTTCGTTACATTTATGGATGTTATTGGTTAGTGCTGTTAACTTCTCGACACTAAATTCTCCAGTGACGTTCACAATACTTTTTTCTAATCCCATTCACACATTTCATCTCCTGCTTACCCGGTCTTTATTTTAATCATAGGGGCTCCCACTTCATAATTGGTGGAGTCTCTTCCTTGTAATGGATGGTTTAGAATTTATGGTCTGTTGTCTCTGAATAACCTCTTCGATGAACTCATTACATCTCTTTTCGACCTCGCATTTATTTATTACAACTCTACGCTTCCTTTTTTGTGATTAATTACTTCTCATTTTCATACATTCTTTTCCTGGTTTGACTATAAAATATTCCTGTATCGTACTGCGGAGATCGTGAATTACTTTGCTACCTACAACTACAGCTCCGGACACTTATTTTAAAATACCAGTCTCTAACTCCGGCCTACAACTACGGCTCCGGACATTTTATTTTATAATACCCGTCTCCAACTCTTCGACTTTGCAACCAAAAACTTCCGGCTAAGAAACCCTGGTTTATTGGTATATTCTTGACGAAACTTCAGCAACCGGTTTTCATCTATAATTCTAAATATTTTCCTAAGCACCTTACATTTTGTGTTTATTATTCTGATTATATATATATATATATATATATATATATATATATATATATATATATATATATATATATATATATATATATATATATATATATATATATATATATATAATATATATATATATATATATATATATTATAATTATTATTATTATTATTTAATAGATGTAAACGTCTTTCCTAGTGACCTATATTTGTTACAAGATATATTTTCTTATTGCTTTTCTGTTTTTCCAGGTGGAAAAATGATTATATATATATATATATATATATATATATATATATATATATATATATATATATATATATATATATATATATATATATATATATATATATATATATATATATATTCTCTCTCTCTCTCTTTTCATTTCTTTCTCTTGCTTTCGTGACATTTCAAGCATGTAATGACGGTGATGATGATGATGGTAACGCTTTGTAATGATGGCGATGAGTTTGTGTTACAGTTAAGATTGAAATCTTTTCAAACTTTTTTTTATACTTTGTGGCAACATATGGTGATTGCTTTGTCATCTTTTTTTTCCCTAATTACTTAAGCTATTGTTATCATTTAATGATGTCCGCGTATATATATATATATATATATATATATATATATATATATATATATATATATATATATATATATATATATATATATATATATATATATATATATATATATATATATATATATATATATATATATATATATATATATATATATATATATATATATAGGTAAATGGGGTGGGATGGTTGTGAGTGTTGAACGACCTTCATGGTTGTACACTTCCACATTTATAATTTCCAGTGTCTGTATGTATGTTACTGTGTTTTTTGCGTCACTCTTTCGCTCACTTATTTCTAGAACAATAATGTCTGCTTCAGGCGAGAAAATAGATTTTTTTTTTTTTTTTTTTTTGTATGCTCGATCACACAAACACGTACATACATACACACTCGTATATATATTATATATATATATATATATATATATATATATATATATATATATATATATATATATATATATATATATATATATATATATATATATATATATATATATATTATATATATTATATTTTCCAGCACACCCCAAAAAAAAAAAAAAATATATAATATATATATATATATATATATATATATATATATATATATATATATATATATATATATATATATATATATATATATATATATATATATATATATATATATATATATATATATATATATATATAGTGATGTCATCCGCATCCGCACTTTGCGAAAATTATGCATCCGCATCAACATTTTCGAAAATTCAACATCCGCATTCGCACTTGACGAAAATTCTATATCCACATCCGCAAATGAGAAAATCCGACATCCGATCCATCACTAATATATATATATATATATATATATATATATATATATATATATATATATATATATATATATATATATATATATATATATATATATATATATATATATATATATATATATATATATATATATATATATATGAAGTTTAAAATTAGTCGGTTGAGGTAATTAAATAAATTAGAAATTTAACAACCCCTTTTTTTGAGCAAATTATTTAATACTTTCCGAAGTCTTAATTAATACTCTATTAAAAATGAAAGTTTGCCAAAAAAAAAATTTTTTTTAATAATTTCGATGGGGAAAGTGTTTATTAACAGCTTCAGAAAGTGATTTCCACAACGTATTACTCTAAATTTTTTTTTGAGTTAACTATATTTTCTTTCTTTGTTATTTCTCTCTTCTGTACACTGTAAAAAAAATTGTCCTAACGAATCGTTGGGACAAGTGGCAAAAAAATGTCACAGTAAAATTTTCAATAGAGAAAAGGCATGTTTAAGCATAGGAAAATCGCTTCACCGATTTATTTTTACTAATAAAAAAAAAATGAAAAAAATTTTGTTGTGACATTTTTGCCACTTGTCCCAACGATTTCGTTAGGACAATGTTTGCAGAGCAGGAAAATCTTTGAATCTTACTTAAAAGAATGATTATAAACGGAATATCAAGAATAGAATAATAATTAATGGCAACGGGGAGCTTCCCTCCCGAAGGGGAAGAAGAAGAAGAGAAGCATAAAATGTTTCAGTTTTCCATTTGTAACATGGGTATTTTCTAATTATATATATATATATATATATATATATATATATATATATATATATATATATATATATATATATATATATATATATATATATATATATATATATATATATATATAATATATTATATACCCAAGTTGAGGATAGTAATTGTTATATCAGGGTATTGTTTTTTTTTTGTTTTTTTTTCAACACTTTTATTATTATATTATTATTTATTTTATTATTTATTATATTATTATTATTATTATTATTCAATTTTATTATTATTATAGTATTATATGAATACTATATTTTGCTTTATATGTTATACTTTTTTTCTTGTAAATGCGAAGGGTATTGATATTTTATTGCTTCTTCGGCATTTGCATACATTTTATTCTAAATTTTATGAATATCTTTTGCTCGTTAATGTTACTTCAGTATATGGATATTGATACCTCCACTCTCTACTCTTTGGTATCACGACGCACCTCCGTGGAAACTAATGAATCGGAATACTCTCTTTCCTTAGAAGAAAGACCTCGAAAACGTCATTTTAAGTTTCTGATGGAGACGTCATGATTTCCCTCGGACCTTTTCATTCATAAAAATGCCACTGTTCATTTTATTAACTTGATTATTTCTGAATGTGATTCAAATTTTTTTTTTTTTTTTTTTTTTTTTTTTCATTAATAAACTGATTTACTATGTAATAATTTACTATTTTATACTTATTTTTTAATGTTTATGTCTAAGTATAGTCATTCACCTATACAGGAATATACACGGCTTCTTTTTAAATTTATTTTGTGGAAGGGAGGGAGGGAGGGGGAAACCAAGACGAGCAACTTCGATTTTTTTAATCTATGAAAACTAATAGAAATTCTACACACACACACATGTTATTAATAATAATAATGATAATTTCGTAAAAGGTTCCCATTCTCAGGGGGTTTACAATTCATCATCTAATATTACGTGTGTTCTTAGTAAAGTACATACTTATTAATATGGGAAATGTGTTAAATCCAAAGGTTATATATATATATATATATATATATATATATATATATATATATATATATATATATATATATATATATATATATATATATATATATATATATATATATATATATATTATATACACCTTCAAACGTCGTGTATCGAGACATGTCGGTCATTAATCAACCATGATTAATATATTTCCCAACTTTGGTGGAAATTAGCAGGCCTGGCTTTTGTCCACCAGATTATATATATATATATATATATATATATATATATATATATATATATATATATATATATATATATATATATATATATATATATATATATATATATATATATTTGGTTTGGTTTGCGAAATTAACTTGCAATAAATTAACCTTAATTAATTCGTAATTAACCTGTAACACAAAGGACTTTTAAAGGGAAATAATTTCAGGGAAAAAAGGAAAATTATTGTTAGGAGGATAAAATAAATTGTTGCTGATTTCCCAATTGGTTTGAACCCCTAAATAACATTTTCTCCTTTGAGGACCCCCCCTCAAAGCTTGTTTTCCATTGGGGGTCCATATGAACCCCGGTTGGAAAACTCTGGTTTAAACCAATATTTTAAGACTTTTCTGTAATTTGGTTGCTGGGTTTATAATTCTTCAAGGTCCTTGTAGAACTGGTTTAAAAGGTTTAAGTTTATTCATTCCTTTTAAATTTAGGTTTAAATAGTATTGTAATTTTAGTAGCGCTCCTTAGTCAAACATTTTATTATTATTATTATTATTATTATTATTTTATATATATATATATATATATATATATATATATATATATATATATATATATATATATATATATATATAATATATATATATGCCACTATTTTCATTTATATATAAAGTTTGCAACTTACGGGCATTGCCCTATTTGAGGAGGGGAACTTACTATAAAGTTTCTGCCTGGGATCCTCATAAGGGATGAAACAAGCGTTTTCAAGAACGTGTGTGTGTGTGTCAATACAGTTATGCTATTAATTTCGTCTAGTTATTTTTACGTGAGAATTATTATTATTATTATTATTATTATTATTATTATTATTGCTGAGATAAAAATGATTCTGATTTTAGTCATTCACCATTTTCATTATGATAATTACAGAATACCTTTACAATCAGCTGATTTATTAAAAAATGTCTATTTTAACACTATTAAAATTGCTACTACCACTAATTATTGAAATTAAAGTAACTAAAGCTGCATTTTCCACATTCATATTAACTCGTCTGCCTGACAGAATGCCCTGATAATCAGCAGAGATATTAAATAGTGTCCTGTCCCTTTTAACACTACTCTAACTACTACTACTACTACTAATTATTGCAATTAAAATAACTAAAGTTGCATTCACCACAATCAACATTCATATTAGTTTGTATGCTTCAATATTTAAAGTTTAATTAAATTAAAATATTTAATTTCAATATTTAAAGTGTTTTAAAAACATACTTATAAAATTTCAAAAATTTAAAGAGTTTTAAAATAACTATCGTCCAGCATATGAATGACTTGAGTGAATAGCATAAATTGACTAGTATTATGAGTGACTATCATGTATTATGTAGAGATTCTATTTAGCTACTGGGTTCAGGTTCTCCACTTCATTTATTCTAAATCTCCATTTTAAAAGGTATGTTCTTTAAATTGGTATTGTGAAATTTATTTTTTGAGAATTTTAAATAATGCTAATCAAAATTAATCCAATATATATATATATATATATATATATATATATATATATATATATATATATATATATATATATATATATATATATATATATATATATATATATATATATATATATATATATATATATATATATATATATATATATGATAACAGTTGTTATAAAAATATTTTGATGTTAAATATCAAGTATGCATATATTCATAAAGGGGAAAATCTGACTTCAGAACTCCTCCCTCCTTCCGTGTATATAATATATATATATATATATATATATATATATATATATATATATATATATATATATATATATATATATATATATATATATATATATATATATATATATATATATATATATATATATATTGACATGTTTGTTCCTTAATCTTTTAATTTTGTGTGGATTAAATTGGCCAAGTATTTTAATTTTCGTTATTCGACCTTGATTTTGTTTTTTTTTTCCTATTTAATTTGATGCTCTTTGGAACTCATTATGTAATGTAATTTCCATTAAATGAGTTTCCTTAATTGGTAATATTAGTATTATCATTGATTGTAAGTAGTAGTAGTAGTTGTGACATTAATGGTAGTTGTAGTAGTGTTTCAAACTATTGTTTTTCAATGTGTCCTTCATGGGAGAGTTGCTTATTATACTTGTGTTTTTCGAGTGAGAAGGTTTCAATTGCCGGTTTTCTAGGCCTTAGTTTGTGAATGATTTTTTTTTTAAGATGTTATTTCTCCGCACAATTGAAGTATGGTGCAGAGGGAAATTTGACGCCGAAGAAGTATGAGTTTAATTCAGGGCTTTGGAATTCGAACACCGAAATCGGATTCGGATGTTCAGAAGTAGTTAGAACCGGAATTAGAATTGGATTCTACAAACCTAGTTTAATTTTTAGTATTAGGAATTGAGATGCTAAATTTAAGTGTGGGTAAAGTAATTTCATAACTATCGTTTTTTGAATGAGAAACCCTTGGTTTTCAACTCTGTTTCTTAAAGCTGAATGATTTGCATACATTGGAGGGGAGGGCCTGGGTATTCTACTTAA
>SEYY01000535.1:565221-567721 GCA_009176605.1 Armadillidium nasatum
AATAAGGGGAATAGCTGGAGACCTAAAGAGTAAAAACTACCTTCCCAGGGGGTGAGGGAGAGACCGTGATGAAGGAGGCTGCTGAAAAAAAAGATCAATTGCCATTGATTTTCCAGGGACATTATTCAACTGTACAAGAATTCAGGAAGTTTTGCTTAAAGCTTCATTGAATATATATATATATATATATATATATATATATATATATATATATATATATATATATATATATATATATATATATATATATATATATATATATATATATATATATATGGGTTTTCGAAAAGGTAATTTAGACTCAAATTAAATTCCGACATGCCCCATACCAAAGTATAAGCTTTTTTTGTACCTTAGGCCACATGATTTTCACCAATAATAAAATTTGAAAATTGGAACAGATTTTATAAAATGTTTTAGATGTAATTTGTGAAGAAAGAGGGCGAAGTGTATACTCGACATGTCTGTAAACTTTTTAGTTAAAGATCCTAAGATACTATTGGAAATCTCTTCATGTAATTGAGGCACGAAAGGGACGAACCATTTCTTCATCTGGAGTAGAAAAAGAGTGTACCGAAAAACAATTTCCCTTTACTAACAAACATTTTTATTATCTAAAATACTATTAAACACCTTAACCAGAGTAGCACCAGGTTTGGATTATGTCTGGTGGTTAGGTTGGGGGGGGGTTTCATACCCTATAAATTACACCCTTAAAGAATACCTCCTTTTGAATCTCTGGATTGGTAGCTACAAAAGGCATCCTCATCTGATTAGAACTTAACATGTTTCTGTATGGTTTAAAGATCGATTTTAAATACGTAAATGATTTTACATAATTTGACGAACCTGCAGCATCTTATAAAAATGTAAAAACCATTTTTAACTAACATTTTTTCGAATTTCAGTAAACAATTTTAGAATCCGCGGGGCTTCAGACGGTCGTCCACCTCGCTCGGAGTATAATCACCTCTATATATATATATATATATATAATATATATATATATATATATATATATATATATATATATATATATATTATATATATATATATATATATATATGTGTGGTGTGGATTAGGTTGTATATGTGTGCATACACAGTATGTGCTCGCCTGTATGTTTCCTGTTTATAAATTTTTCTCTTTTATTATGATCATATTTCGGTATTTTTTAAAACGTTTAGGGAAGTAGAATTAAAAATTTATTAAACTTATAATTCAAATATATAATTCGTCATTATTATTATTATTATTATTATTATTGTTATTATTATTTTTTATTAGTAGTAGTAGTGGTATTTTTGATTTAATAAGCGAAGGAACTGATACGGTAAATTGAGATGAGATAAAGGATGTGTGAAAGCGTGTGAGGGAGTATTGAAAAAGGAATTTGAGTGAGTAAGGCGGAAGTAATTGAGAGGCCTTTTGCATGTGTATGTGTCTGTCTGTCTGTGTGTGTTTTCAAACGGTTTTTTTTTACTTGTATAACTTGCAAAGGTCAAAAATATGAGCGTGAATTACATGGCTTGAAAACCATTTTATTATTATTATTTATTATTATTATTATTATTATTATTATTATTATTATTATATTATTATTATTATAATTATTTTTTTTTTTTAATTTCCTTTTGTTTTCTATCACGTTCTTCATATGGTAAACGTTTTTGATCTGTTTCTTCTTTTATGCGGCCATCTTCTGCTTTTAATATATATATATATATATATATATATATATATATATATATATATATATATATATATATATATATATATATATATATATATATATATATATATATATATATATATATATATATATATATATATTAGTATATAGTTAGTTAGTTAGTTTCTCTGATGGAACCGTACTCCGCCATAAGGCAATCTTTATTGATGATTTTCATTTTGTTTTATACCTCTAATCGGTAAAATAATTGATATTGTTATCTAGATATTTGTAAATTTCTCTCTCTCCTTTCTCTCTCTCTCTCTTTTTCTTTCTCTCCTTTTCTCTCTCTCTCTCTCTCTCTCTCTCTCTCTCTCTCTCTCTCTCTCTCTCTCTCTCTCTCTCTCTCTCTCTCTCTCTCTCTCTCTCTCTCTCTCTCTCTCTCTCTCCCCTGACACACACACACGCACGCACGCAAAATATTAATATATTTTAATTTTCCAAGAACGGATAATGTTCCCTTAGCGTATACAGTTTCATGCCTGACACGTGATGCAAAGGTACTGATTCATTCCTCAAATTTTTTTTTTTTTTTTTTTTATCAGGTATGAAAGTGAGAGTGAATGTAACGTAAGAAGAGATTGAGAGATAAAGTCGTTTATATTCAAGATTTTGGGAGAAATATGCAGTAGCAGGTTGAAACTAATAATAATTATAATAATAATTTGGCTGTAGCTGCATGGAGCAAAACTTTGTGAGTGAAAACAAAAGCGAGTTCAGAGGTTGAGTCTGAAATTTTTAAATCTAATTATTTGGTCTGGAGCTGAC
>SEYY01000535.1:582721-587721 GCA_009176605.1 Armadillidium nasatum
GTGAAAACCCCACTTTATTCTCAAAGTTTCCAAGACAAAAGTGATGTGAATTTACATTTAGAATAGTAGTGATAATTAATAAAGTGATTATAATAATAATAATAATAATTATAACATCTTCGGTTAACTCGAAATTCATATTATTTTTCTGTTTGTTTTTTTTAACGTTTATTCTTGAGAGTGTTTCCTTGTTTCTTGATAAGACAACGTTTTCAATTTGTTATTAATTATGTTTTCAAGCGAATAAGGGTTTTTTGTGCGCTCTCAACTTTTTCACACATTTTTTTCCTCTTAATTCCTTTGTACAAGAGCATCGTTCTCCTTTTCTGAGGATTTTCTCTCTCTCTCTCTCTCTCTCTATATATATATATATATATATATATATATATATATATATATATATATATATATATATATATATATATATATATATATATATATATATATATATATAATATATATATATATATATATAATATATATATATATATTTCTCTCTCTCTCTTTCTCTCCTCTTTCACTTTTTCTCTCTCTCATTTTTCCTTTTTTTTCTATACTTTTTCTTTCTTTCTCTCTTTTTCTTTCTTCTTAACTATTCCAAAACACAGTTTAGTCTGTTAACACTTCTACATATTCGCTACGCCCGACCTTTTGAACTCAAAGTGGGACAAAATATTTATTTTTTTAACTTTCCAAAACTTATTAAATTATTTCGAAGAAAATATTAAAGAAAAAAGTTTACAACCTAAAAGTTTTTAATTAAACTACGCCCATATATATATATATATATATATATATATATATATATATATATATTATATATATATATATATATATATATATATATATATATATATATATATATATATATATATATATATATATATATATTCAGATTGTGAGAATTTTTTCTTCGAACAGTTGCTCCATTTATATAAGGGTCTTATTCACCCTTGTATGGAGTACTGTTCTCACATTTGGGGAGGATCCTGTTCCTTCACTCTTTTAGCCAGAGTTTTCTCTAAGGCCAAAAGATTAATAAACTTTTCCCTACCCTAAATCTCTCTCTTAACCCTCTATCTCTGCGACGTGACGTTGGCGTACTGTTTCTTTTCATAGGTACTCGAGGGAATTGGTCGCTCGCATTTCACCACCATTGCGTTTCCTTCATTGCACGAGAGGTGCCCAGCTTTCGCACGAATTTTGTGTGAATGTTGAAATCCTCAGACTTGCTGTTGTAGGGCCTCCTTTCCAGCCACCTCTGTTCTGTGAAATTCCCTATACCGTCATCTGTTTTTCCTTCTGCGTTTAATATTCCTCTCTTCATGGTTTCTGTCTGTGCCCACCTGAAAAATTTGCGTTAAAGTTGGGGCTTGGGTAGGTTTTCTTTCTCTTTTGTATTTTATGTATGTCTCTGTCTCTGCCCGTGAGTGGTGGTAAACTGTAAAATAAATAAATATATATATATATATATATATATATATATATAATATATATATATATATATATATATATATATATATATATATATATATATATATATATATATATATATATATATATATATATATATTTTTTTTTTTTTTTTTTTTTTTTTTTTTTTTTTTTTTTTTTTTGCTACACCTTTTATATATCCAAGAATCATTATTAATACTAACTAATAATTATTAGTGGGAGGGCCATTGTTTTATATTATTATTTGATATTATATTAACGGAATATATGTTTCAGGCTCACATTTGATCCCAAAATAAATAGAACACCTACATCCTTATATTGCATAGAAAAGAATTTTTAGCCTCACATTGACTGATTTTGTTCGATTTTTTTCCATCCGTAGATATCGAAAATGACATTCGTATCAAACATTTTACGTAAAAGGTACAAATGTGACTTTGAAATGTATCGACAATATGATAAAATAATATCACAATATGTGTTATGACCTTTGACCCCATGAACTGTAAAATGTAAAAATACACCTTTATATAACATGTCAGTAAGGCCTTTTTTTTTTTTGTACGTGTATCTTATGACTTATTATACCGTTTATTACGTACCAGTTTTTAAATTATAATATATATATATATATATATATATATATATATATATATATATATATATATATATATATATATATATATATATATATATATATATATATATATATATATATATATATATATATATATATATATATATATATATATAGGGATGGAGCGATACCAAAATTTTTACCGATACAGATTACCTATAAATTATACCGATAAAGATACCGATACCTGAAAATATATACCGATACCTAAAAATATGATACCCGTTTATACCGTACCAAAATTTTTACCGATACCGATACCTGAAAATATACCGATACTATATCCATCCCTAAATATATATATATATATATATATATATATATATATATATATATATATATATATATATATATATATATATATATATATATATATATATATATATATATATATATATATATATATATATATATATATATATATATATATATATATATATATATATAATGTGGGTGATGTTGTTAAAACCTTTATAAATAAATAAGTATATTTTGGAGAAAGAAAAGTAAATTGTTTGAAGTTTTAATTAAATATTTATTTACCAAAGGAAGTATTGATGTAATTCTAAATTAAAAGTTGTGGTCTTTGTGTGTGGAAAGACAGTTATTAAAAGAAGCAATTGAGTTGTAAGTTTATAATTTATGAATGAGTAAGTTTGTTGTTTCTATTATGCACACACACAAACATCAGATCAATAGGTTTGCGCATTGTAGGTAAAGAATCAATGGCTGTTAAATATTTGTGTATTTTTTTTTTTTAAAAATTAAAAAAAAGTAATAGCTACTGAGTATGGATTACAGTTCGGAAATGTAGTTGGGAGGCTGTTTGGGTCTGCTTTTATTTATTGTATTGATATTAGAAAGTTCGATCGCTAAGTGTTGACACGTAATTTAATTTTGACTGTTCATAATGCCTACCGTTTGCTTAATTAGCCCAGATAATATATCAAACCAATATCTAAAACAAATTGCACCCATTGCCACCACCTGACCTAACTGAAATATTCAACAAATCATTGGAATTCAGCTTTTTTTTCTCGCAATATGAAATATTGCAAAAATAATAACCAAACTAAAACCCTGAAAAAGAGAGGAACATACCCCTCCTACCTACCCATTTCCCTCGTTTTTGCACTATGTAAACTTATAGAAAAATAATAATCACCCAAAAAAATAAATATTCCACCTAACAAATCTTCAAAGATTAGCTCGCTCTCCTAAAAAGATTTCAACAAGTAATGCAGCCACCCTCACCTTAGCAGGCAAACAATTTATAAGACCAGCACTAAATAAGCATGAACAGAATGGTATCCTGCCACAGCTCTGAAATTAAATAACCAACCGAATCTTATCAATTGGCTGCATTCAAAACCATCCCAATCCAACAATTGCTCGAAGAAAAAATCGTCCCGATACGGGCTTCACATGTATATACTAGGCGCACAATTTTACTCACCAGATTTAACCATTCACTGCCCCACCACAATAGTCCTTAGGGTCCACACAAGGCACCACCTAAAATTCCAACTTTTATCACAAACAATTTATTACAACAACAATTTTTCAACACGATTCCCCTCCCTCCAGACATATCCATGCAACATTACTTAACGGTCTCAACCAAACTACCTCATCAAACCACACTTACTTCATTGACATACGTAGCACAATAAAAAAGCACCTCTCACTCAAATCTCAAATAATAATCCCCTGATGGTGATCAGGTCACCACCCAAACTTGCAAACAAACATTCAAGCTCAGATTCTTCACAAACAACACATTCTCTTGCTTAAAATGCTCGCATGTGACAGACGCTACAGAACACCACCTAAGATGTTATAAAATTTTTCCCACATCGAGCATAGATTAAAATCATTTACTTGAGAGATTTCTGAAAGACTTTAAATATGCGGCTTTACCTTCTCGGAACTAAAGGCTCGAATACACTGGGCTAGTTTACAAGCCAACGAGTAGCGAGAGTTTATAAGCCGGCGAGTGAGCGAGTAGTCGATTACGATTACACTGGGCTAGTAAACTCGCTACGCTGAGTCATCTTTCCCCTCATAATGTATAATTCTTTCTTTACGAGTGTTTCCATCTCCTGGTACAAGCCTATTTAGAATTTTAAGCTAGACTGCAGTTTGATTTCTTTAAATATTTCAAAAACTACTAAACGTACGGCAAAAAGATTATATTTTTGAAATCCTTGAAGAATTTTGATAAAGAAAAATTGGGAATTAAAAAAAAAAACATGATAATTTTAAAAAGTACGTAATTTATAGTTTTTTTTAATACGCTGCACGACATCATACGTTTGGCAGCGTCTCTTTCTCTGAGATTAATTTCAGTAAGAATATTGTAAAATATGTGAAATATATATATATATGGTGTAATATGGCAGTAGGCTTGTATCCTACGGCAACATTCCAGCAATCAGTTAGGCCTGTATTCCACGGCAAACTTCGGTCGTTCAGGTTATGATAAGTCGAATTAGGTTCGCTAAAAAACTAAATAATAATAATAAGGCCAAAATTTTCCTCAATTATCGTACACAAACAAATTTTTTTTATTTTGACTTATTTTCACATTTTTTTTTATAAATTTTCTTTATCAAATATTCTTCAAGAATTCCAAAAAAGTTATCCTTTTTAAACGTACGTTTAGTAGTTTTTGAAATATTTAAGGGGATCAAACTGCAGTCTGACCGAATTTTAAATTAAATGTCAAAGTGAAATATCAATGATATTAAATTTTTGGAAATATATGAAAAATATTCTTTGCTATGAAACATTAAATATAACGAAAATTTAAATATTAAAACGAAAAGTGTGTCCCAAAATATGTACAAACATTTAGACATCTTGTTTTAAATTAAATTACAAACTTAATCCCTTCTCTCACAGT
>SEYY01000535.1:605221-607721 GCA_009176605.1 Armadillidium nasatum
TATATATATATATATATATATATATATATATATATATATATATATATATATATATATATATATATCGGTTATAAATATCTTCCCCCTTACTATCGTATTTGCATTATTGAAAAACAATTTGTCAGATTGAATCGTTGATTGGAAATATATAAAAAATGAAAAATAAAATAAAATTTAAAATTCAGGAGAATTTTCTTTTTTGTTATGTTGAATTTTCTTTTATAACTTAATAATCTCTTTACAAAGTCGACTTTAATATATATATATATATATAATATATATATATATATATATATATATATATATATATATATATATATATATATATATATATATATATATATATATATATATATATAATATATATGCACTTTTTTTTATATATAGAAGCGGTCTACGTTGGTTTCAGCAGCTGAACGACGAACCTCTGTTCTTGCGTGGTCCGGTTTGGGTTACATGGCGCTGCAGTTTGGGTTTTTAGCACGACTGACGTGGTGGGAATATTCGTGGGATATCATGGAACCCGTCACGTATTTCGTCACCTACGGCACTGCCATAATAGCATACGCTTATTACGTCCTCACTAGACAGGTAAATTGTTGTAGTTGTCTTTCAAATTCCACTTTATAGTAGTCTCTTTCTTTCTTCTTTCCTTCTTCCTTTCTTCTTCCTTTCTTTCTTTCTTCTTCCGTTCTCCCTTCTCTTTCTTCTTCCTTTCTTTCTTTCTTCTTCCTTCTTCTTTATTTTTCTCATCCTTTCTGTTGATTTCTTTTTTTCAGTTATCCCTCTCTTCTTGTTTTCATGAAACATCAACTTTTTTCATGTAATTTATATACTAATATATTAAGTAAGGAATTTTATAATTTATATCAGAGTTATATATTAATTCGATTATATATATATATATATAATATATATATATATATATATATATATATATATATATATATATATATATATATATATATATATATATATATATATATATATATATTACAAAAGCTTCTTTCTTGTTACTTAAGGAGCATCATAGAGACACCATTTTCATTTTATGATTTGCCATTTCTTCCTGTTGGTTGCAACCGCTTTAATTTCCAACAAACTCATCCCAATTCTTTCAGTATTCTTCAATTTAGTGATATTCTCTATGTTTTTGCTGGTGTTTCTCTTCTCTCTTGTGGATTCCGCTCAAGTCCTTGCCACATCTAATTCACAGTTGTCCCACCCATCTCTACTGTAGTTCTTGGCAGTTTCACCTTTATGTGTGTAGGGCACCGTTCACCATATATATATATATATATATATATATATATATATATATATATATATATATATATATATATATATATATATATATATATATATATATATATATATATATATATATATATATATATATATAATATAATATATTATGAATTTAAAATTGAAATAGGATGTTTTTCTTTATGAACTCGTTAATACTTGCAGACATTATCCAACCCCTCCCAACCAAACACTTATTTAAAAATCCGTGTTTATACCCAGTGAACACTGTTCTCGCATCTCATAATTCCTCATTTACTGTTGACTTGCTTCACACATTTTTCCCCATTAAGCTGTTCAACTCTGACAAGACGGTACTGTTATTGTTCATCAGCATTCAATAACTGTAATCTTTGGTGAGATATGGATTAACATTTTTCTTTCGTTTATTGTTGCACTTTTTTTTTTTATCTAAACATCGTGTATCTATCAACTACAGGACGTAATTTGAATGTTTGTTCTAACCAGGTATGTGAAATGGGAATTCTGCACTTATTGATTTTAATATATATATATATATATATATATATATATATATATATATATATATATATATATATATATATATATATATATATATATATATATATATATATATATATATATATATATATATATATATAGGGTGTTTCGGAATTGCACGGCAATATATTTAGGGTTCCCTACAATATTAGAAACAATAAAGGTCATATAAACATATGGCACAAAATACTTTATTAACGTGATAGTTGGGTCATACAGTTATGTATTTCGCAGGACATCATTTACAGTAACTGTTCAAAGTGGCCTCCATCTTCTTGAATGCAGCATTCTGCACGACGTATCCATGCTTCTTTGGCACCTCGTATAGCATCAGGACGAAGCCTGATAGTTGCTGCGGCAACCTCGATCCGATTTTGTAGCTCTTCTTGCGTTTCCACAGACGTAGAATAAACCATAGACTTCATCCAGCCCCACAGAAAGTAATCCAATGGCGTTAAATCAGGGGATCGTGGTGGCCATTTAACAGGACCGTTGCGCCCTACCCATCGGTGACCATACGTTGTGTTTAAATAATCTGTGACAATATGAGAATAGTGCGCCGGTGCACCGTCATGCATAAACCACATCCCCTGCCTATTGGCAATCGGAATATCTTGTAGAAGCTCAGGGAGATTATCCTGCAAAAACTGCAGGTAAGAAACTCCTGAAAGCC
>SEYY01000535.1:615221-627342 GCA_009176605.1 Armadillidium nasatum
TTTCTTTTTGTGTGTGTGTGTTTGTATTCGAAGTATCTTAGAACAAACATTTACAATTTTGATTAGTATGTTTAACGTATACCATTTCAATTATAGAAATTATGTAAACATTAAAACAGTGAATCTCCCATTATAAAAGACAGGTAAATTCTGTTCTCAATATTGTGAAAATTTTAGGTAATGATTGTTTTTATATTGAAAGCAAAAAATACAACTTTTGTCACCACATTTTAGAAAATATAATTTTTAAAAAAAAATTTTATAATTAATTGCATGCTCTTTTTCTCATATTTCGTCGTTTATACTATCAGCGCTGAATATTTATTAGAAACAAATCGTAAGTTTTTATAAAGTCTTCATCAATATTTAGCTCTTCTAGTTCCTAAATATACCTCATGACTTTTAGATATTTTCTTGCCATTGGAGATGTTCTTGCCCCTTTGGAAAAGTGGTAATTCTGCTTCCATCTTTTTTCATTATTTTTTTTTTTTTTTTTTTTTTTTGGATTCTTCTCTCTATAAAATACGGAAATGAAGGGAAAAATAACTTAGATTCATCACACTTCAAGGTTAAACATTTTCATTAATTACATTTATAGGGAATGAAGCTGTAGTTAATTTAATTTGTTAACAAATTTTGCCAATTTTTTTCGGTGCTTTGCTTCAGGATTTTATTAATATTGGCATGTTTGAAAAAGATAATCTGTAGTTTAATAAAAAAAAAAAAAAAAATACTTTTTAAAATTTAAATATTTATGATATAAAATGTGCATATCATATCGATCCTATTGAAAAAACAGTTATAGGTGAGCTTAAAAAATTACAATTAATTAAAAAAAATTTCCTATTGGTAACCATTTCTAATTTGATATAGTTGCTAAGTATGGAATTAAGCATCCTCGCTTGCTGCTTTAATAGTTGTCCAGATTAGAAAGCAATTTTCCTAGAGCGTAGAAAAGGTAGAATTATCAATTACTAATACATTACAGTCTCAATATTTTTAAAAATAAAAAGTGCACTATAAGGGCTCGTCTTGATAATACGAAAAGTCGGCTGCTGATTGCTGACTGCGAGCGGCGTTATGTCTATGAATTCAATTTTTATAGTATTTTTTTTTTAAATCTGGCTGCCACACACGTCGCTACGTTCTGCGTAACGACAGATTTTAAAATCTATTAAGTACTATGTGAAGAAAAAGTACACATTAGAGCCGATTGTGAAATGGACTGGCAATCAACAGCTGACTTTACGTTGATTTTGGATGCTCCCTAAAACCAACTCGTCTACGTCAAGTTAAATAAAAGTCATTATTATTATCATCATCATCATCTATATTCACTAATTGTTATTTAATAAATATGATCATAGTCATTATCATCACTTTCACCACTTCATGTTATAAATCTTAATTAGTATAAAATGCTAATAATTTATTATTATTATTATTATTATTATTATAGGTACACCCTTTAATAAATAAGTGTATAAAACTATCATATGTTTACCTTGTATGTGATCGTTACTTTAAAATAAGATTATTATTATTATTAATTAGAAATTTCCTTTTAAGCTTTTTTTTTTTTTTTTTATTCGGATTAAAGCCGAAACTTGCTTACATTATTAATTTAACAGAAGTTTAATTTAATTTTTCTTACTTTTATCTAAAGGCAATTTAACGCTCTCTATTTCCTTTTAATTTTTCATACTTTATTCTTTTCTGATCTCTAATCTCGAAATAAAGAAATTCGTAGACTTCGTTTGTATAATACCTGAAGAGGTTTCTGTCAACTTATTTCTTTTTACTTCGTTTTTATTCTAAGGCGTAATTTTTTATAAACTCGAGAGAGAAAAAAATAACAGTTTGGAAATGACGCAAAAGTGATTCAGAATTATAAAATTATGTAATTACATCTAGCCATCAAAGACAGAAATGTTTGTTTCTTTGCATTGCATGTAGTTCCCTATCCAATCAGTATAAACTACCTATCACTCTGTATTCAGTAATTAAGCCGTTTTTGATTCAGAGAGCCTCACTTTTTATTTGTTCTGCAATTATTGGCGCACTGAACGCCGTTTTAATGTTGTTCAATTTTGTTTCAGTACTTTTACAGGATATTTTTTCACTCTATTTAAAGGACAATAAATGTGGTGTAAGAATCTTTTAACATTGGGAACATTTAATTATTTGCTCCTGTGTTCCAATTTTAAAGTATTTAACTGTAGAAAAAAATTTTATATAACGTTCAAGTACGCATGCGAATTGCTAAACTGTAGAATTGGAGAAAAGGTTTAGCAAGCTTGTTTGAGACGCCAACTTCTAAAAATCTATTTATTGACCGATTGAATTTTTAAATTTCTTGTATCTTATTGCATTACAAATTATTTGTTTTAATTTATTTGGTTAATGTTTTACAGTGCAGGGTTAAATTGATGACTCTTCCGTTTTTAATTCCCAAAGACCATCAGTCTTGTGAAAAGAAAAATCAACCTTAGGATGAGGATTCTTATAGGTTATCTACATCTTCCTTTAGAAAAGCTGGTAGTTTCATGGTTCAATTTGGTTCTTCGAAAGGATTAGGCCTTTAAACAACTAAATAAATTTATTGGTTCCATTAATGTGTAATTTTCTTTTGTTACAGTTGAATAGTCTGGACTTTAATGAAAAAGAGTAAACCTTCTATTCATATTACTTTTTCCACCTGAATTGGGATTTTGGGGGGTCAAACATATTGCTTTTGATAGTTAATCATATTCCTCCTTGGGAGTTTTTTATGGTAGTAAGAATAGTTTTGACACCGTTTTTATTCTGAAGTATTATAAATAAATTTAAATTTAATTATAGCAGTAGATAAATACTTTAAAATATATCAAGAGGAGGAAAAGTTACATGATGAAGAGGATAAAACGGTGAAGAAATTTTAGGAAAGTGGAAGATACATTTATGATGTTTTTGGCATTGTTTTGCATTTAAATGGATAAAATAAATAAAATTAGAAAAAAAAGGAAAATTGAAGAAAAGTATGAGGGTATCCAGTTTGAGAGGAGTGAATAGGTGACATCAAAGTAAAAATAAGTAATGAAATGCAATATTATAAATGTCCTTATAACGGTACTTTGCGAGATCTGTAACGTAGTCATGATTTTCAGCAACTTCAGTCGACGATTCGTTGATTGATTTAAATCTAGCAACTTTTTTTTTCGGTGAAGGTATATTCGGATGACGTCATTATCATCTTCATTTATTTGAATTTGGGAAGTAACAGTCTACATCAAAATTTCGTGCAGGCAAAACTGCTATTCAATCTAATTACTTTTAATGTATCTTTACTTTGGTGTCATACAGGGATTCTCTTCTCATGTCTGTTATAAGTAATGATTCTTTATTTGAAGTTAGTGATGAGAAAATTTTTTACGTCTACAGACAATTTTAATGAGCAAAGATTAGTTTTTTCTTTCAGTAAATTAAACGATGGCCATCACATAGCAAGTGATACAAATAAGGATTATTATTAATAATAATAATCTTATAAGGTTTACAAATTAAAACCAATGTAGTACTTAATAATAACAAACTAAATAATGATAAACTGTTAGTTAACTGACACCGAGCTGAAAATATTTATCATGTAATTTAAATTCAAAAACTTCCGGAGGTGAAAAAAATAAATATATATATAAATATATTGACGCAATTTCGTATGTTAATAATAATAATTATTTAAATTGACGTTTCATAATTGTTTTAAAATCGCCGTCCGATCTTTTTTTTATTATTATTTAATTTTTTTTAATAATTTATATATTGTTAAGGAATAATTGATTATTTTTAGTTATCGTTATTCAATTTAATTCATTACGAGTAGATATTTAAAAAAAAAAAAAAAACAATTGACGTCTCGGGGAGGTCCTTTGCTCAGATAAGAGATCAATAATTCATATAATTTTTGTCTCGATTTCGTTAGATTTACATTTTGCATCTGCAAAATTTATTTTTTTCTTAATCTTTTCATTTCAGAATTTCTGAAACCAAACTCGTCGAGAATATAAAAAAATAAAAAATAAAAAATCTTTGCGTATTCAATCATATAACTTTAATTCTTGTCTCTTTCTTCACTCTTTTTTATTATATTTTTTATCATCATCATTCTCTCTCTCTCTTTATTCTATTCCGTAACTTGGCTTTCATAGTTCTCACAATCTTTTTCTCATTAACTGCTAGACAGTCTCGATATCATAGCTTTTTTCCATCCATAAATATAAAAGTAAGTAAATGGTTAAGTTTTTGTTTGCTTGTTAAACATTTAAAGTTTTACTGAAAGATTTATACGATATTTTTGTTCTCCCTCCTGAAAAATTTGGAGTCTTTTTGGGAGGAAAACTTTGTGGTCCTGGATTTCTCACTCAAAAATAATAATGAAATTTTTTTTTTTTTTTTTTTTTTTTTTTTTTAATATAAATCTCGTCAGTCGTTTGTTTATAAGCAGGGTTATTAATAGTAATATTGTTAACACAGTATCGTCTTCTGTTACGAATGCTTAATAAAGTGATTTTAGCTAGAAAAAAAAATTTGTTTATGAATTCTTATAACAACTATTTTGTACAATGATTTAGCTTAGAAATATAAGATAAACTGTATTTCAAAAAAAAAAAAAAAAAAAGAAAAGAAAAAATCTTAAATTAAAAATGTTATAAATATTTCTTATAATTTTATAATACTATTTTTTATCGTTGAGGAATATTGAATATATTTCCTTTGTATTAGTTTAAAGCATTCATTGTACAAAGAATTTTTCTATTAATGAAAAAAAGATTTAAAAACAAAAAAAAAAAAGTTTTTTTTTGAATTTATTCTCTCTCTCTCTCTTTTTTTTTTTTTTTTTTTTTTTTTTTGCTTAGAAATCTAGAGATTTTTTATATTGTGACTTTCTATATGATTAACTTAGGCAAAAAAAGAAAAAAAATAATAGTTATGTATTAAATAAAAACTTGTGAACGTGTGCGCGTGTATTAGAGAAAAAAAAATAAATGCTTCATGTTAATATATATAATAATTAAAATATTTTTTCAGGTATATATACATATTTTTGTTTTTTTATTAGATTTTGATGTGACTTTTATCATTGTTAAGTAATTGTATAGTTAAATAATGTGAATTTAAAATTTTTTAATACTTTTTTAAAGTTAGGATGAAAAAATTTTACTTCAAGATTTTTCATTGTGTTGGTTTCTTAAATTTCTTTTAAATGTAGATATTATACTTAAATTTTGTAATTTATATTTTTTACATTAGTAAATGTGTTATAATAGTTCATCTTTTAAAAAATGGAAATATGTTCTTCTTCTTATTGAATAAATAAAGACTATCATTTTTTTTTTCTATTATAACTTACTTACTGTTTCACGCTATCTCTTTGAGTATAAAAGTTATGCCCATGTAATCTGATGTTTAAACGCGAGAACTTTGCTGTACCTATTCGCCATATTTCTTCTTTCTTCTGTTGTATTATAATGTACATTAAAACTTGTTAAATTTTGTGTTTACTCTAAATACCTTTTAAGATTCTTGGTCTAGTAGAAAACTTTTTCGAATATTTGCCTATTTTTTTTTTTTTTTTTTTTATGATTAAAAACTCTTATTGATTGAAAGAAATAATTAGTTATAATTGACTACAATACCTTTGTTTATGATTCATGAATAAAGTTCATTATTCTACAAGTGCAATTATGTTCTTAGATATACTTCTAAAATCATATATGTGAAAATTGAATAAGAATTGGGTTGTATATAGTTTGTTCCTCTACAACACAATTAATTTTTTCTTTTTGATGACGACTGCAGTTTGTAGACGACACATTTCTATCCTGTAATAATTTGGGACACATTATTATTTATAAATATATCATAGAAGAAAACATTCAAAAATACCATATATATTTCAAAGAGAATGAGAACTGCTACATCAGCAACTTTTTTAACTCCAATCTTTCTTTGAATCCAAAAAAAAATAAAATAAAATAAAATAAAGAGGAATTTCATTAATTAAATCTGATAAAAATATTTACAATATTACGATGAGAAGATCAAGGAAAGTATATTTACAATTTCATTGTATCAGAATATCAGCCACATACTTTTTCGATAGAATCACTGGTATCATAAGCTGGAAACTCGTAACAAACTATACAGTATTTGCTTTTACAGTCTTAAAGTGCTGTATTAATTATGTTATGAAAAGATAATAAACATGGTACATACTTACAGTGTACAAAAACCTGTTGAAGACTGTATAAACAAAAAATAACTTTAATGTTTAGGATAGGTATGCTAAACTTAAAAAGACTTCTCGAAATCAATCAAGACCAGTACTTACTTTATATTATGTGCAATGTATTCTAGAATTACCTTCGCTAGAAGAACAAGGAGTTATTGTGGTTTTCATACAGGATTGTGGCGTCTGGTTCTGTTTAAAAGGTGTGAATACCTGAAAGAGTCATCTAAGGTCAGCTTTGAATTAATAATGAAGCTTATTCTTAATATAGAGTTATAACAAATCAATCTAAATTCTACTTTTATTATTATTATTATCCCATTAGAGGAGGGAAGTTTCTGCCTAGAATCTGCATAAGGGATCGAACCAGTGACTTCAAACACGCAAGTCAATTACTCTACCGTTAAGCCACGATAGTGACAATTTATAAAGACAAGGTTTTAGAGAAGAGTGAAGAAGAAACGTTTGGGTCTGCCCTAATTTGATAAAGACCCTTTATCAAAATGTGATTTCATATATATCATTTGGAAAGCTAAAAACTACTTTAAAAACTGATGTTAAACAAAAGGACTGAATAATTTAGTAAAAACAAAGTTTAAATAATAATAGGGTAGACTTTGTTAATAACTCCACTTTGGATATTAAACCAGAGATTTCCTCGATGGTCTGATCGATAATGATAAAGTTTGTGTGGATATAAAAACTCATTTTAGGAATGAGCAAAGAACCGAGTTAATATATTAACCAACTGTGTGTCGTTTGCTAGATTTTACCATTAAACAAAAATCTAATCAATGAAAAACGTTGATTTAGTGAACAAATGTATTTACTTCAAAATTAATTATGGCAAATGAGGCAGAAAAATTAAGAATGGATTTGTTCTAAAATGTAAAAAAAAAATTCAAATGTTTTACTTTCAAACGATTCATATTTTACAAAGTGTCAACAATAAACATTATATATTATCAAGCACACACGAAGATATAGCTGGGATCCACCACAATGTTGTGTACTTCAAAAGGCAAAACAAAAGTGCTATAAAACTTTGATAATTCAGCGGGAAAAAAAATTTAAATTTATTCAATAATAATAACAATGCTAAGGATAAATGATAAAAAATAATAATAATAAATGAATAATGATGATAATCAATCTTGCTTATTTTGCCACATAAAATAATACCTTTAAATTGTTACAATAATAATGTTAGTTTGAAATATTTATTATTTTAGTTATCCATATAAATCTGTTTTCTTAAAATAAAATTCAAAGAAAACGATTTTAGAGGAATACATTTTTAAACTAAAAAATATTTAGAAATTCTTTAAAATTATTTTTTTTCTAAACTACTTTATATGTAACCTAAATTAATGCACAATTAATTTCCATAAAAAGTATAAAAAGAAATTATTTTGAAAATTAAAAATAACAACAGGAAAGCAGACTTGGTTTTATTATTATTATTATTATTATTATTATTATTATTATTATTATTATTATTATTATATTATTATTTTTTTTTTTTTTTTTTTTATTATATATATATATATATATATATATATATATATATATATATATATATATATATATATATATATATATATATATATATATATATATATATATATATATATATATATATATATATATATATATATATATATATATATATATATATATATATATATATATATATATATATATATATATATATATATATATATATATATATATATGGCTGAGTGTGCCTTTGGCCAGTATTTCAGCTCCACTCTCTTGCCTTAATACGAATACTTTTCCCTATCTGAAGCGGGTTTTTCAGCATTAAAAAAATAGCAGTTGAAAATTATAAATATAATTATAGCTCTCACTTGTATTCTGTCTAAAATTTTTGAAACTCTTGTTTCCTGGATCATTTGTATTTTCATTCTCATTCTTGAGGTCAACTGGTGACATACTTTCCTATCTCATTGATTTATGGTCTTTTGTCCTTAGGGACTTTAGGGAGTCTTGTATGGTGGCCCTTGACATATCCAAGGCTTTTGACAGGGAATGGCATGCGTCGCTGCTTTCTAAGCTCCCTTTCTTTGGGTTTCCTCCTTCTCTTTGCTTACTCATGTCTAGTTTTCTCATATTATTCCATTTGTAGATGGAAGCGACCTCTTCCTCCTTTCCTGTCAACTGTGGTGTTCTTCAGGGTACTGTTTAATCTCCAACTTTAATATTTCTTTTCATTAACGATCTTCTCAACTGCACTTCTAACTCCAATTCAAATCTGCTCTCTCTTTTGCTTCCAGAATCACTTCTCGTCTTCAGCTTTCCGATTATATTCTTGTAGACCTGGATAGCATTTCTTGGGGGGGTCATAGCGACCATGTGATATTCAATTCTTTAAAAACTCAACTTCTTCACATCTCCCTCTCAAAAACACCTCCTAACTTTCCTATCCTCTTCGATGGCTCTCCCGTCTCACCTGTAAATAACATTAACATTCTTGGTCTAAACATAAACAACAAACTGTCTTGGAAACACATATACAATGGTTGCTAGGCCTCTAAGAAGCTGGGAGTTCTGTTCAGGTTGCGAGAATTTTTTTCTTCTGAGCAGTTACTCCAAATATATAAGGGTCTTTATTCGTCCTTGTATGGAGTACTTCTCACATTTGGGGGGCTCCGGCTCCTCCTCTTTCTGGATAGGGTTGAGTCAAAAGCTAAAAGATTATAAACTGTCCCCTACTTTCAAATTCACTTGACCCTCTGCTCTGCGAACGTGACGTTGGCGCGCTATCTCTTTTCTACAGGTACTACAATGCAGGTGCTCGAGGAATTGGCCCTCTCGCATTCCTCCACCGTTGCGTCGTCCTCGTTCACAAGGGGTGCCCTGCTTTCGCACCAATTTTGTGTACGTAGGAAATCCCAGGCTAGCCCGTTGTGGTATCCTTCTTTCCAGCCACCTCTATTTCTGTGGAACTCTCTACCATCATGTTATTTTCCTCCTGTATTTAACTTCCACTCTTCAAGGCTTCCGTTTGCGCCCACCGAGGGCTGTGCGTTAGGTGTGTGTGTGTGTGTTTGATGAGCTTTGTGCATGTGTGTGTGCCCCCTCCTTGAAAAGGGCTCTGCCCGTGAATGGTGTGTAAAAAAAAAAAAAAAAAATATATATATATATATAATGTCTTATAACACACACGCCAGAAATATCCAAAAATCTGCCTCAAACATACCTTAACTAAGGTCCATTTCTGCATTTTTCTAGTCTGGTTTATAAGACTAATAATTATACTATTCATATACCATCGTTTGGTTTGTATACCAGTAGCAAAGTCAATACCAATACCAATTTTATTACGTTTGGGAATTCTGATAGCGTGTCTTGAACTTTGAAGGTTATAGAAACATGAAACCAAAGTCAACTAACAACTAACAATAAATGAGTGTTAATATATATATATATATATATATATATATATATATATATATATATATATATATATATATATATATATATATATATATATATTATATATATAATATATATATATATATATATATATAATATATATATATATATATATATTATATAGTATATAATGTGTCTGTACTTGTTTTTGTGTAAGATACGTGTGCGTTTTTATGTAAGATACATGTGTGTATGTGCTTAAGGTACATGTATGTGTGTATGTATTTATGTATGTAGTTTTCACATTATTCAAACATTATTATGAGGGCAAACATTGTTGCCATCCTACCGAGTTTCAAATTTAAATTACAATTTGCCTTAAGCCTTAAAAATATAAAAAGAAAACACAATGCTACAATATAAAAAAACTTTACAAATAATATATATATATATATATATAATATATATATATATATATATATATATATATATATATATATATATATATATATATATATATATATATATATATATATATTATATTATATTGATCATGCGAAGAGAATCAAAAGCAAAACCGACAGGACTAGCAACCGGGCCCTATAATTATTGCTTACTGCTTGTAAAAACTCCAGGACCAGCATGGGAAACCATAGCTCCAAGAAGCATGAAATGATCTTCTGGAAAGATTTTTGAGAAAATGTTTAGAGGTCGGATGGAGAAGGTTCTTGTCTAAATTGACCATCCGTCCAGATTTTATCAGGAGAATTCCGATTTTTTTAGAGGGTAAATTGGGAAGGATAATAGTATTTTATCCAACTTTTGTTTAAAAAAAAAATTTTTTTATTTATTTATATTTTTTTTTTCTTGTAGAATGCCCTTAACTAATAAACCATATGACTTGTTTTTGAAAACAATAATCGTATTTCTTCTTTATATTAAAATTCACCCTACTTTATACATCCTTTAAACCCTTACGAGCAGGGTATTTTTTTTTTTTTTTTTTTTTTGGGGGGGGGCAATGTTCAGAAGCGTCCCGATTTTGGTCAGAATAATATGGTCCCCCCCCCTTCTGCTAGTCCAACTGAAAGGGTGAAACCCTTCCTGTGAGTTTATTTAAAGTTCAAGGACTAGGCACTGAAACTAATAAGCCGAAAAACATGATCTTTTAGAGCACTCCAGAGGAGGGACTTTTAAGAGAAGATGAAGAAAGCTGCTGGTCTTTCCATTGACAGGGTGAAGACCCTTCCAGGGACCATATTATATATATATATATATATATATATATATATATATATATATATATATATATATATATATATATATATATATATATATATATATATATATATATATATAAAATAAAAATAAAAATAAATAAAAAATTTATAAAATTACGCTTTTAAATTAAATTGATAAAAAAAAAAAAAAAAAATAAAAAATAAATAAATAAAATGTATTTATTTAATTTTAGATAATATTATTTCTCTTTATTTTTGGTATTGGTAAAAAGCAATAATATATATATATATATATATATATATATAATATATTATATAATATATATTATATATTATATAATATATATATATATTATATATATATATATTATATATATTTTTTTTAATTTTATTAATTATTAATAATAATAATTAATAATCGATTTCTAATAATAATAATAATAATAATTCAATTAATCATAGCTACATGTTCAAATGTAAGAAAATAAAGATAGGTAGAAGTCACGTGGACCTATCTAGATCGTCTCAGTCAAAAGAAGTATGGTTGCCATGGTTGCCATTTTCTCAGAATGGCTTGTCTTAAGATTTATATTTTTATTATGCAAGTAACTACCCTGACTACATATAACCATAAATATCAACCAAAGTTAACGTGAGTAGTATAGCCCGCACTTTCGGCCGGTGCCAGATTCCAAAAATCTGGCAACCTGCTCAACGGTCTTTGCGTGCAATATTCCAAAAGTTGTCAAAAATATTCACCATAAAGTAAAATGGATTCAAAATGAACTCTGGGATAAGTTACGACATTAATCAAGCCAAAGTACATTAATTGCACATGCAAATATGGCCTTCACACTCTACTCATATACTAATCCAACTTTTTTTCTTTCATATCTAAGGGTAAACCATTCTAAAAGCTAATTAACCACTTTCGTTACTTTAAAAAAAAAAAAAAAAAAAAAAAAAATTTTTTTTTTTTTTTCTAGATGACATTATTTAAAAAAAAACACACACACACACACACACACACACACACACACACACTATGGAATAGTGTTATACATAAATTTTAAAATGAAACTTGAAATAATAGAAGAAATGAAATTTCACGGACTTGCCTTAAGGTTTGAATGAAATGATGCCCGTCGGAATTCTTGTATTATACCTATAAGCTAAATAGTAAATATAAGGTAATTTAATAACGTTATTGAGA
>SEYY01000536.1:0-22500 GCA_009176605.1 Armadillidium nasatum
GGAGTAGAGAGGAGATGAAGTAATAGAGAGGTCATTAATGAAAAGCAGAAAAAGTGTTGGGGATAAAACAGATCCTTGAGGAACACCACTATTAATAGATTCACAGGATTAACGATAACCGTCTACAACAGCTGCTATAGAACGACCAGGAAGGAAATCAGAGAGAAGGCCACAGATAGAAGGATAGATTACTAAAGAAGGAAGTTTGAAAATCAAAGCTTTGCGATAGACTCTATCGAAAGCTTTCGGTATGTCCAGCGCGACAGCAAAAGATTCACCGAAATGCCGAAGAGCAGAGGACCAAGAGTCAGAGAGAAGGGAAAGAACATCCCCAGTAGAGCGTTCCTTGCAAAACCCATACTGGCGATCAGAGATAAGATTAGAAGAATTGAGATGTTTCCAAATCTTCCTGCTAAGGATAGATTCGAAGAATTTAGAAAGAGCGAAGGTTAAAGAAATTGGACGGTAGTTAAAGGGTTGAGATTCCAGCAAGAAGGGGAGGTTGAAATGGAAAGCATAGACAAAATAGTTTACCAAGGCAGGGCGCAAGCTCGGAAGCACAGGTTTTGAGAAGCACAGGAGGGATACTAGAGGAGGGAAAGAGGAAGAAGCAAAGTTGGAGTTGACATTTTTTGCAAAATGCCAGAAAGTGCGAGAGGAAGAGGAGACAGAAAGATTAGTGCATTTGCGACGGAGAATAAAGTTTTTGGCTTCTCGAAAAAAAGATTTTGCATGATTTCGAGATGAAATATAAATTGAGTGAGTTTCTTTAGTTTGAAGACGACGATAATCCCTGCGGCGGATAGCACGAGAACAAGCAGAGTTAAACCAAGGTTTATTAGATTTAGTAAAAGAGAAAGAATATGGAATGTAAGCCTACATTCCAGAGAGAATCACCTCAGTTATGCGCTCTGCACACTCAGAGGGACCCCTCCCATGAAAACAGTAATCATTCCATGGAAAATCAAAAAAGTACAACTTCAAGTTAGATCAGTTAGTGGCACCTAAATGCCAGAAACATCTCCTCACCGAAGGCGGGGGCAGTTCTTGAGGAAGACTTGAAAAGACAGGACAAAATACAAAGATAAGAAGGTGATCGGATGAACCCAGAGGAAGAAAGAGTTTAACAGTGTAAGGAGAAGGAAAAGAAGTTAGGAAAAGATCTGGTATGTTGGGTTCATCACCAAGACGGTCAGGGATACGGTTAGGGAGATGCACCAACTGCACAAGGTTGTTCTGGATAGAAAATTGGTAGGCAAGTTCATCAGCTGGATCATGAGAACTAGATGAAAGCCTCTGGCGGTGGTGAACATTGAAATCACCTAAAATGATGATTTCGGAGAAAGGAGAAGAAGAGAGAATGTGTTCTTTTTTTTAGTTAAGATATTTGAAGAATTTTGGATAGTCTGTAGAGTGAGGAGATAAGTAGACAGAACAAATGAATTTAGTTGTAGAGTTGCAAGAAAGTTTAAGCCATAAAGTAGAGAATTCAGAAGACTTCAAATTAGAGACATGAGAACAGACAACATCATTGCGCTCATATGAGCAACATCCGCCTTTGGCTGAAAATTGAGAATAGAGACAGTAGGAGGAAACAGAGTAGGGTTTGCTGTCAGAGCACTCAGACATCAGAGTTTCAATTAAGAACAAGAGATGTAAATCTTCTTCTAGAAGAAGAGAGGTGGTGTTCGACAAAGTGGAGATTAGAAAAAAGACCGCGAATGTTTCAGATATTAATAAAAAAAGAAGACCGTCCACCAGGGCAAGTTGGCACAAGGTCTTGGTGGCGCCAACCCATCACCGGATTACTCCAACTCCCAAGTGGTGATGGGGGAAGGAGTGGATGAGGGGCTATCTTTGGAATCCTCCCCTCTTGGATTCTCCGAGGCAGATTTATGTTTCCCCATTTTTGATTTATTTAATAGGTAATATAAATGTAAGCGCATGTAAATTTGTATTATACATGTCAAGAAGGAGGAAAGTTGTGGTAGCATAGGCACTCCAATGGGAGTCAAGGGTACACTAGAGACCCTCTGAGAAGATGAAACGAGAAAAGGAACGAACCAAAGGGGCAACGGAGTGAAACGGAATGGTCTAGCCCACCCTATCACCCCATGTGCTAAACCCAGTGGGGGTACTTTCATCGCTTCGGACTGCGCTATTTCCTCCTCTCTCTCTCTCTCTCTCTCTCTTTCTATATATATATATATATATATATTTATATAATATATATATATTATATATATATATATATATATATATATATATATATATATATATATATATATTTATTTATTTTTTGCTGGTATGAAAGATCTGGTGTGATTATGAACCGACCTTAGCCATGGCCCCGGCCCCAGCTAAAAATCAGGGAAAACCGGGGTTTGCCTGCCGGGGTTAAAATGGTAAATTATATTTAAGGGGACAGTCCAATTTCAAATTTTTTTTTATTTTCAGCCGATTTTCCTGAAATTTTCAGTGTAAATTGTTTTTTTCATGGTGAAAAAAGTTCATTTCTAGCGTTTTTCTGAGTATAATTTAAAAAGATTTTTTTTTTTTTGAAATTTGACCCTTTTTCAAATGAATGGCGAGACCAAACCACATTTCTGAATAACCTGAAATTTGGACTGTACATTCAGAATTCCATGGGCTACAAAACTTTTGAACAGACTTTTGTTCCTAGAGTTATAGAAAATGTTATGAGCCGAAAACTGACCATCGAATTTTTTTGATTTTTTTTTTTAAAATCAGTTGTCATATGGCTTATATATATATATATATATATATATATATATATATATATATATATATATATATATATATATATATATATATATATATATATATATATATATATATATATATATATATATATTATGGTTGGTGGTTGATGGTTGATGGAGGAAAATAATGAAGGCTGGATGGTTTTCTTTATTTTATTACATAAAATATTGACTCTGGATGATCACAAGAACAAGATGACAATAACAAAAACAAAACACAAACCCTATCTAGTGTCAGCTTGGTAATACACAGAGAAGGAAGCAGACTTCACTGATGGCTGGTGCCAGCAAAAGTAGATTCAGAGAAGCTGGGACAGTAAATGCCGTGCCCGATCACTGTAGCTGTGATGAAGGATTTGCGAGGCAAGAGCCTGTGAATAACGTCACTGCAGATGGAAGAAGAAAACAATGTTGTCTGAATATCGTACAGTGGTAACAGGTCGTTGATGAATAAAGATAACAATGTTGAAATGCACCATAAGAGAAACGTCACACCGTTTGAAAAGTTATATTGCTCTCTACTCGAGCAGGAAGAAATACTGTACGAAAAAGCCACAGTATAAAAATCACAGTAGATGAAAAACGTGGAGAGCTCCGGCCACAATATATTAAAAAAACTACAACTATAACATATCTTATTTTTGGTGGGTGTATAGAAGAGGGATGGGGCTACAAATTTCTCTCTATACTTTATTCGATGCGATTTCGAGGTTGGTTTCAAGATATAGCCTTCAAAAAGGTCCATTTTTTACCAAAGTTCAAAAATTCCCAAAGTTTGAGAGGCTATATCTCGCTTCAAACAATAGCATTGTCCCTCCTCTAAACAATATTCAAAAATAAAAAATATTAGTAGGTAGCGTTTTTTATTTAAATAATTTTTTTTCAGAAGGGTACGATTTTTGCAAATTTTTTTCCCAAGTGCTAATAACTGTTTTTTAGATGTGATATCAAAAATCTATTCCCATTAATGCATGGAATTGGGGCTAAGATTATTCAGTTAAATTTTCAGCTCATGTGGACCAGTGATTTAACCCCACTATTCATTTTTTTCAACTTTGGGTTCAAATAATTTTCAAACCGTTACAGACTCAGAAAAATGATCGAAATCAACTCGAAACTTCGGGTAAAAATGCATATGCCCTTAAAATTTCAGCTCAGTCAAATAATAATAATAATAATAAAAATTTCAAACAAAATATAAGAAAATTAAGATTTTTTTTTTTTTTTTCAATATTTTCTTTTTCTTTTGACCTCTCCTTTTCTGCAAGTGAATGTTCATCTTTGTGTTTTGATTTTAGATACCCCATAAAGATTTGGTTGAAATTTTTTTACTTGTAGCACCCGGAGGCCCTATTCTAATTTTCTGACTGCAGATGTTACATTTAGCTATTTCGAGCCTACCTGAAACATTGTAAAGTACTCCAATACTGCAGAAGCTGATTTTTTAGCCATATTGACTGAAAGTATAAAAATAATAATTTTGAAATAATGTAGCTAAATGATACAAGTTTGATACACAGCAATAAAATAACAATGATATGTATAAATACAGGTTATATTGATAATTTTATATCTTACATTTTTTTAAACTTTACCTTAGGGTCTTATATAGGTAAACCTGTTGAAATTCTATTGTGAATCAGAAAAAAAAATTAGAAATTTTTTGTACTTTTTTAAACTTTTATTATATAAAATCTGTAATTTTCTGAATTTTTTTTTCGGAGAAAATGCATATAATCATTAAGTGAATGCTGGCTATTCTATTCCTTCCTTACAATTAAATAAACCTCAATTAATAATATCTAATTTTCATAACCTAAAATTTCAGTGCTTTTGACCTCTTTACAAATTTTAGGCAACCCCGGCCAGAACACCGTCTTCGGCCCCTGCAAAATTCCAGCCCCGGTTGGTCCCTAGTTGTGACCAATGATTCATCGCAAGGTATTTCAGGAAGGACTTCTGTCTCAGTATCTTGACTTCCAAGTTGGAGTAAAGGGCTTATTGACAATTCTACTTCCTGCAGAAGTTGAATGAGCTGGTAATTTCAGTGAACATTCAGTGGACTGTTGAGCAGGACTCGTAGTCAGAAAATCAACTAGAATATTTTCTTCAGATTTAATAAGGTGCACTGTCAAATCGTATTCAAACAGGAAAGTTAGGTAATGCTGCTTTCTTCCTAGCAAGCGGTTAGCGCCAGTCTCTCTTTTTAAGTGACTGAAAGGTTGTCACAAAACCCATCTATCTTTCATCCTTCTACAATATGATGAAATTTCTTAACAGTCTTAACTAAAGCAAGGAAATTCTTGCTAAAAATAAAATTGTTCATTTCAGTTGGGTTTAATTTGTAACTATAGAATCCAAGCAACACAGTTTTTTTCATTTTCGATCGAAACTATTACACCAGCAAAGGTAGTCTGACTGGCATCCGTGAAAATAGATATCTGGTCTTTATTGGATGGAAAGCCCAAAGGTGAGGAGCCATTTTGGCTAGATTTAAGGCTTCTTCAGCTTTGGGATTTCCTTTTGCTCTACAATGAGAGTAAGGTACACCATTGTGAAAAGAAAAAAGAGGAAAAACAATATTTGAAATACTAGGAAGTGAAGATTGGAAATAATTTATACTTCCTAAAAAAAAGACGCAGATCTTAAATTGTCTTCGGTTTAGGAATGTTTAAAATAGAAAGACTTTTTATCCTCATTAGGGAGCATAAAACCTTCAGGCACATCAAAACCTATATATGTAATCTGCTCTTTTGTTAAGAAGCTTCAGGTCTGCCACTATACGAACTTCACCTGAAGGCTTTGGCAGAACTGAAATTGGTAAACCCCATTATGAGGAACTAAATCATTTTTAGGATATCTTTCTTTGCGGTTGTACAAGGAAATTTTAAACCTTTTTTTTTATTTTCATAAGCACTTTTATCATTATTAATATCACTAACATTATTTGTTTTATCAGTTTCATCTCTTATACTATAAATTTAAAATTTTCTAAATTTATTATACCTGTATGAGGAATTGGTTTATGTTGCTACCCTCAGTGTATTTTTTACCTTTAATAATATTCTCATTTACCACTGTATTATCATTTATATATAAATCAGTAAATAATATTTTCAAATTAAAAAATAGATTAGAGTAAAAAGAAGGCCCGGAAGGGAGTTTCGGAGAGAAGGTAGCATTTACAAAATGATTAATTCTAGTTATAGGCAGCGATTCAAAGTTATTTCCTACAATTACATTAGTAATCCTATGGAAACTAAAATTTAATTAGAAATATTATTTATTAATAAAAAAATTCCATCTCTAATATATTAGTAAGTACATCGCATATTAAAAAGTTATGTTCATATTTACGACGTAATAAAAAGTAAACAGTTTTAGTGACAGCATTAGAAATGATAATCTGGCTTCCATTAGCAACTGTAAGAAAGCCAATATGTTCTTTCTTCGCATCTGCAGAAACTTTAAATATAAAGAGGGTACTTCCTTTGTCGATGATATGTAACTCTTTAGCATTTACATCAAATATGCGGAAGAGACGATTTAATTTTAAAACGAATTTTGAAATATTCAACACATTTAATATTTTAGGAATAGTTGCACCATTGTAGAAATCTACATTTTCAATTGGGTTCGCAGCATTTTTTCTAATAACTAATGGCTCTTGCGCTGTGACTGATTTTTCGTCATCTTGATAATGCATATTTTTACCCTTAACACTATTATAAGGAGAAAAGTGTACTTCCTTATGATAATGTTCAATCTCATTAGATTGAGATGCTCTTTCCCTTAATTAAAGCATATGGTTTTAAATCAGTAATAATGAACTTGAACATTGTTGTCGTTATAATTAAATTTATTTGTGTAAAAGGGCAGTGAAGTAATATTATTATTTACACTTTTAAAAACCATTGTATTACCATTATTTATTTACTAAGCACTATTATTATTAAATATCTTACGAATTATTACATTATTAAATAGCACTTTTAAATTGCTTTTAGTGGGTCTTAACTTCGCCCCATTTATTAGTTTTCTGAAGGAGGAGGAGATGATAGTCTTGGAGTGGGAAGTTGTGATGGCATTGGTGCCCATTGAAAGCTGCCTTCTTTGCACCTATTAGCTTTTTCACTGAACTTGTGATGGTAATAGCAGAGAGCACCTTCTAGTCGAAATCTGGAAGGTGACCTGCTTCTGAGAGACTGGCCTCTTGTTCGACCATTGTCATTATGCAGCATCCATATTTCCGGCCTATGTTTTCGTGAGGAAATATCTTTCATCTTTTGGAACAACTCTAAAATTTGACATGATATTCTAGTCAAATCACTGCTGGAAACAATGTTGACAGGTTGTGGTGTGGATTCTCTTGAAGATCTAGTAAGAAGGAAGCAATCTATGGCATTGATCGAAGCATTGCTGTAGGGATCCGAAGCAGTTCTTCCTCTTCTTCTTTCCATATATTTATCTGCTGCTTCAGATATTTTATAAATTGAGGTGTCTCCTGTTAGTACTTCTAGCACAGTGAATTAACAAGGGAGAGAAGATACCAGAGGATGAAATTATTGGAAGGAGAAGAAAAACAAAAACATAAAAGCTTTTTACTATAAGCATTGAAGAAAGAAGAAGATATAATGTTCCAGAAGAGATCGTGAAGTAGAGGATATCCTAAGTCAGTGAAAAATTTAGTAATATATAACAGTTTCGCATCAAAATAAGATTTATGTTTTTAGACGACAAAATATTTAAATTATTAAATTTTTTCTCAAATTGTGTAAAGTTTTAAAGCACTCGTCTATTGCTTTATTCAAAATTAAATCATTTTAAACTTCACAATAAGATTGTCTTAAATTCTTCTCCTACAAGACTTAAAACCTTCGGCTTATATCTCAAGATTCACTGCGCACATTTCAGATCTTAACAATCAGACTAAAAAGATTGTGTATATATATATATATATATATATATATATATATATATATATATATATATATATATATATATATATATATATATATATATATATATATATATATATATATATATATATATATATATATATATATATATATATATATATATATATATATATATATATAGAACTATGATACCTTCTTCGAAAACACACAACTCAAGCCTTCATCTGTTTTTAATATTCTTGGTGTTTCTTTTTCTCGTGATCTTTCTTGGAAAGATCACATTACCTCTCTTTCTAAACAAGTTTCAAAGAGGTTAGGTGTTCTGAGGCGCCTTCAGAATTACTTCACGCCACCCCAGTTGATTACTCTGTATAAGGGTGTTGTTCGCCCCTGTATGGAGTATGCTTCGCACATCTGGGGTGGTTCCACACATACAGCTCTCCTAGAGAAGGTGGAGTCTACGGCATTTCGTCTCATCAACTCTCCTGCTCTTACTAACTCTCTTCAATCTCTTTCTGCCCGTCGAATTGTTGCGTCACTCTCTCTTTACTATCGCTATTACAACGGACACTGCTCTTCTGAACTCTCTCGTCGCATACCTCCTCCATTGAGAAGAACTCGTGCGGCACGTCTTTCTACACAGTCTCATCCTTTCTCTGTCCAACTCTCCGACCCCAGACTTAACCGCTATGCTCAGTCTTACATATACTCTACCGGTAAAGTCTGGAACACACCCAATTTATCTGTTTTTCCAGCTTCCTTTGACTTGCATACTTTCAAACGCCGTGTATCTGGACACGTCGGCCACCATCGACCAGAATAGATCTTTCCCAACTCCGGTGGAATTTGGTAGGCCTCTGGCCTTTGCCCACCGGATAATATATATATATATATATATATATATATATATATATATATATATATATATATATATATATATATATATATATATATATATATATATATATATATATTATATTTATTATTATTATTTATTACTGTTAAAGTGTAAGTGTTAAATTTTAGTTTTCATTAGTTTTTTTTTTAAAGTGATAGTGTTTATATATAGTTATTATAGTGTTTCATGGTACTTATATTCAAATAATTGTATATTTTTAATTTTTTACTCCAGTAACACGTCTCGAAAATCTTGAATCTCCTAATTTCGATATATTATGGCTTAAAATCTTTCTTCCTACTAGTACGATATTCTTGTGTATCTGCTACTATTCCCATAATGGATAATTGAACAGATTTTCCGGTTCTTTTTTGAGAATCTAAATGCTTCTCACGAGACATATCTTCCCACCCAAATGCTGAGGTCCTCTATATAGGGGATTTCAACGAACACCAAACTGAGTGGTTGTGCTCCTCTCACACTGAAACAGGTGGGAAGGAGACTAAATCATTTACTATTCTCAACGTTGTCGAGTAATTGATTAGGGAATCAACACACATCAATTCTTAAGCACACTTGACTTATGCTTCATCACTACTTCTAATTATAATTGCCCCACTTTCCCTCATATCGGCAACTCTGACCACAATCTTGTAGCTCTAATGTATATCACTTTCCCTCCAGCAGCTCCACCATGCCTTAAACGTAATTTCTGGCAATTTGATAGGGCTAATTGGGGTTTATTGCGTCGCTTCTTCGCTAACTATGCTTTAAAGGAATTCTGCTTTGACTCTGAGGATGCTTCGGTGTCCACCGAGAAAGTGGGAACCGTGATATCTGATGGGATGAGAAGGTTCACTCCCTCTTCAACTAAATCTTTCTCTCCCCAAAATCCATGGTTTGATGGCACCTGCTCTCGTGCCATTCAGGAGAGAGTCAGATAGTATCGAGCATGGAAAAATTCCTCTTCTCCTATCGCTTTAATTTTCATTCAGCTCGGAATCGTTGCAGATATATGTATACTTCGACAGTCCGAGCCTACTTTCACCAAAAGGAAGTGCGTTAACCACCTTGGTTCTCGTACTAATAAAAATTTCTGGCCTCTTTCCCAAAATATCTCTAACATCTTTTGCAATTCTTCCTTTCCTCCTCTTATTCGATCTGACGGATTTGTTGCTAACACTTCTACTGAAAAGGCCAATCTCTTTGACCTATTTTTGCATCTAATTCTACTTTGGATGATTCAGGCATCCCTTCTCCAACTCCTTCTCACTGATGTTCCATGCCTTTACCCATTATTTGATACGATCAAGTGCATGGGATCCTAAAATCTACAAACATAAGGAAGGCAAATGGCGCGGATGGCATTCTTCCTCGTGTTTTGAGAGAGTGTGCTTCCGAGCTGGCGTCTGTCCTCGTTCAAATAATCAACTCTCTATGTCTTAATACTTTTTTTTCAGTGATGGAAGAGCGCAAATGTTTAGCCAATCCCAAAGAAAGGTAGCCGCTCTGAATCTTCTAACTATAGCCCTATATATCTCATTTCTATTCTATCTAAAGTCAGTGAAACTCTCCTCAAGTTTCATTTTTTTGATCATTTGGAATTTCACTCAATTCTTTCAGATCACCAGTATGAATTTCGACGCTCGAAATCTACTGGTGATATACTTTCCTATCTTGCTGATCTATGGTATTCTACCCTTAGGGATTACGGGAAATCTTGTGTGGTGGCGTTTGACATATCCAAGGATTTTGACCGGGTATGGTATGCGTCACTGTTCTCTAAGCTCCCTTCCTTTGGATTTTATCCTTCTCTTTGCTTACTCATATCTAGTTTCCTCTCAAATAAATTGTTCCAAATAAGCACTTGTTGATGGAGTGACTTCTTATTTCCCTTTTTAATTGTGGTGATCCTCAGGATTCTGTTCTACTATCTACTTTATTCTTACTTTTCATCAACGACCTCTTCTGCTGTACTTCTAACTCTCCTCATTCTTATACCGACGACTCAGCTCTCCATTCTTCTACTCATTTCAAATCTGCTCCCACTTTTGCTTTTAGAGTTGCTTCTCGTCTTCAACTTTCCGATTCCACTCTTGCAGATCTAGATGGGATTTTCCGGTGAGGCCACCGCAAGCTTGTAAAATTCAAATCTTTGAAAACTGAATTTCTTCGTATCTCTCTCTCTAAAACCTCTCTTAACTTTTCAATCTCCTTTGACGGCTTTCCCGTCTCACCTGTGAACAACATAATCATTCTTGGTCTAAACACAAACAACAAATTATCTTGAAAACCTCATATCACAACGGTCACTAATTGAGTAAGAAAATTGTAAAACATGTGAAATATATATATATATATATATATATATATATATATATATATATATATATATATATATATATATATATATATATATATATATATATATATATATATATATAATATATATATATATATATATATATATATATATATATATATGGTGTAATAAGGCAGTAGGCTTGTATCCATCTATCAGCTAGGCCTGTATACCTCGGTAATCTTCGGTCGTTCAGGTTAAATAAGTCGAATTAGTTTCGCTAAAAAACTACTACTACTACTATTACTACTACTACTAATAATAATAATAATAATAATAATAATAATAATGCAAGAATTTTCCACAAATATCGTACAAAAACAAAAATTTTTTTGAACTTATTTTCACATCTTATAATTTTCATTATCAAAATTCTTCAGGGATTCCAAAAATGTTATCTTTTTTAACGTACGTTTAGTAGTTTTTGAAATATTTAAGGATATCCTAATGCAGTCTGACCATATATATATATATATATATATATATATATATATATATATATATATATATATATATATATATATATATATATATATATATATATATATATATATATATATATATATATATATATATATATATATATATATATATATATATATATATATATATATATATATATAATATATATATATATATTATTATTTTTTTTTTTTTTTTTTTTTTTTCGAATAAATAACAAAAAAATAATAGAACTAAAATTAAATATAAAATTAAATCTTTTTTTCACTTTTTAAGCTTCACTATATATATATATATATATATATATATATATATATATATATATATATATATATATATATATATATATATATATATATATATATATATATATATATATATATATATATATATATATATATATATATATATATATATATATATATATATATATATATATATATATATATATATATATATATATATATATATATATATATATATATATATATATATATATATATATATATATATATATATATATTTATTTATAGCTATTTGACTAGCTTTGATATAGAATCTCTTTTCACAAATATTCCAGTTTCCGAAACATGTGAAATTATTACTAATCTTATTTTTCACTCTAACTTATCCTTCAATGGTCTAAATCGAGAACAATTTTCTAGACTCTTGAAATTAGCCACTGAAGATACTATTTTCTATTTTGATAACAAATTGTACTGTCAGATAGATGGTATGGCTATGGGTTCTCCTCTTGGCCCTGCCTTTGCAAATATATTTCTTTCTTTCCATGAACAAAAATGGCTTGATGAATGCCCCCTAGAATTTAAACCTTTGGTTTACCGTCGTTACATTGATGACTGTTTTGTTGTCTTTCGTAATGAAGAACATGTTCCTTTATTTCATGAATACCTTAATTCTAAACATGAAAATATAAATTTCACCTTTGAATGTGAATCAAATGGATCGCTTCCTTTTCTTGATATTTCTATCTCCCACTCTTCTTGTGGATTCTCGACTTCTATCCATCGTAAACCCACTAATACCTTGCTTGGTACTAATTTCTTTAGCTCTATCTCCGTTTCTCACAAAATTGCAAGCCTTAGGTCTCGCATACATAGAGCATATCACATTTGTTCTAACTGGAATTCTTTCCATGCAGAAATATCCTTTCTTCATAATTTTTCTAGTTTTAATCTTTTCCCTTCTAACCTCTTTTATAAACTGGTGAACTCTTTCCTCAATGATATCTACCACCCTAAATTTACTTCCTACGATGTTCCTAAATGCCCTGTCTATGTCAGACTTCCTTATATAGGGCCTCTTTCGATTGATCTTCATTTCCTAAATTAGTAATATTTTACACAAACATTTTCCGCAATGTAACTTTCTTTTGTCCTTTATAAACAACAACTCAATCGGAAGTTATTTTAAGATTAAAGAAAGTATTCCCATGTGTTTGCGGTCTTGCATCGTATATAAATACGAATGTGCCGACTGACGTGTCGACTATGTGGGCCAAACTAGCCTACAACTGAAGATGCGAGCCTTCAAACACATGGGTATCTCCTTTCGTACTAATCTTCCTATTTCCCATCCGGAATATTCAGCTATCAGAGATCACTCTAATCTCACCAAACATCCTATATCTCTCCAGAACTTTTCTATCCTCCAAAATGCTTCAAATGACGAAGATTTAAAAATTTTGGAATCTTTATACATAAAAACAATCATTCCTACTCCTAATACCCTGCATTCCTCGCTCTCACTTCTAATTACTTGATCTGTCTTTCATTCTGTTTTCTATTCTCTTTTTGTCTTGTCTATTTTTTCATCCCTCGTTTATATGCTTTTCTATTTTTGTTAACATTTCTTTTATATTTAAAACTACTATTTTAATATTTTTGGGCTTCACATATTTTCATTAATTATATTTAAAAAAAAAAAAAAAAAAAAAAAAGAAAAAAAAAAAAAAAAAAAATTATCCGATGATTTTTGTAATTTTGTTCATTCTATTTTCAGCACTGAAGATGTATTGTAATAAATACGAAACGTTTGCATTAAAATGAATTTAGCAGTTTTCTTTGCAAGTTTATTTATATTTAAAATTAGGTTCCTAAAGAACATATATATATATATATATATATATATATATATATATATATATATATATATATATATATATATATATATATATATATATATATATATATATATATATATATATATATATATATATATATATATATATATATATATATATATATATATATATATATATATATATATATATTACAAAAATTTTAAGGTAAATTTAATTTTCCTCAAATGTATTGAAATTTGTTAAGGTATTTTTTAAAAGTTTTTGAGAATAGGCTCCCTCAAAGACACTTGTGCCGAGTACTTTTCTTACGTTTGGGGTGGTTCCGGTTCCACCTTTCTTTTTGACAGATTTGAGTCTAATGCTAATAAAGTAATAAACTATGCCCAATTTCAAATTCTTTTGTCCCTCTTTCTCTGTGAGTCACATCGGCTCACTCTCTCTTTTCTATAGGCACTACAACGGCAGGTGTTCCAGGGAATTGACATCTCACATTCCACCTCCAATGCGTCTCCCTCGCAGAACAAAGGATACCTTGCTTGCACATAATTTTGTATGTGCATCGCAAATTTTAGGCTTGCAGGTTGTGGTACCTCCTTCATTCCAACTACCTGTGTTCTGGGGAACTCCTTACCTTTTTCCGTTTTTCCTGATTTATTTAACCTACCCTTTTAAAATCCTCTGTCTGCGCCCATCTGAGAAATCTGTGTTAGCTTTTCTTTTATTCTTTAATTATGCTCTCTCTTTAAAAGGGCTCCGCACGTGAGTAGTGGTATATATATATATATATATATATATATATATATATATATATATATATATATATATATATATATATATATATATATATATATATATATATATATATATATATATATATATATATATATTATTTTTATACTGAAGAATTTCATTTTCATTTTCAGTTTTGATCCGAACCCATTTCAGAGACATAGCTTCTGGTTGGTAATTGTGAATGGATTATTTTTTAGTCTCAGTACTTATGGAGTAAACCAAAGTCAAACTCAAAGGGCTTTTAGTAGTGGATCAGTTAGGGATGCTCAAAGGTAAGCACAGTGACATCTTAATAATAATAATTATTACTATATGTTAATTAAATATAATTATATTTTTCGAAAATATACCATCTATTTTTATATATAACGTTATAGATCGGTCGTTAAAAACTTTAAAAAGAATGTGAAAGTTAGAAAGGACTCTTATTAGATCATTTGTACTTTTTGGTTTGTTAAGGAATTTTTTAAAAAAATTTGCTTTCACATGTTATTTTATTCGCTGATTAAGAATATGTAAATATTATTATATAAAATAAAATTACTTAGGTTAGGTGCTGTTTGATTAGGTTAGGTCTAATTTAGTTATGTCAGATCTGGTTAGCCAGTAACATTCAATTTTACGTGCTATAAATATCATAGACCGTTAAAACTTTTTAAAGATAATTCTTCAATGTTAAATTTCCTTAATTTTTAACTTAATTCAAGCATTGCACGAAAGTTTTACGATAAACAGTTAATGTCACTATTTTTGAGCTTCACACTTTTTTTTTTTTTTACCTTGCGAAGAAACTTTCAAATTTTCGTGAAAATTCTATTGATTTATAATAGTGTTTTGAGACTTTAGCGAAATATATCTCAGTAAATATTAATTTCTTTGAAATAAAATTATACTTACGTAATCAGCTATTATCGTTACGTATGTCATCAGTTTTGTAGTAAATTTCTGAAGAGTCCAGACTAATTAATTGGGTCTTATTAAAAATTCGGAAGGCTAATTCATTTAAATGTATTCGGACACCAGTCAAAAAATTTAAATGAAGACAACAAAATGAAATTTATATGTATTTTCAAATTTTTTTTTTGTTTCACATGCAATTTAAAAGAAAATATATTTAAACTAGTGATGGCATCCGCATCCGCATCCGCATGCGGAACATCCGCACCAAAATCAACATCCGCATCCGCATCCGCATTTTCGAAAATTCAACATCCGCACCCGCATTCGCACTTTCGGAAATTCAACATCCGCATCCGAACCGCATTTACAAAATTCAACATCCGCATCCGCATCATCCGCATCATCGCATCCGCATCCGCATCCGCAAATTAGAAAATATGACATCAGATCCATCACTAATATATATATATATATATATATATATATATATATATATATATATATATATATATATATATATATATATATATATATATATATATATATATATATATATATATATATATATATATATATATATATATATATATATATATATGCGAATTGTAGTTCAAGAGTGAGGGTGAAGAGAGAACTATCGGATTGGTTTAGCATAGGAGTGGGATTGAGACAGGGGTGTGTAAAATCTTCATGTTATTTAATCTATTGATAAATGGTTTACTTATAAAAATGGAGAGAGAAGGTAAGAGTATTACGTTGAGAAATATGGAGGGTGAATGTGAAGTGAATGTTTTACCTTTTGCAGATGATGCGGCGTGTGTTCGTGGCAGAATCTGGAGAAAAGATGAGAATACTTGTGAGAGAGTTTGAAAGGAAATGTGCAAACACGAGATTGAAATTCAATCCAGCGAAGAATAAAGTTATGAAGATTGGAGGTGGGGATGAGGAAATGTGGAGGGAGGAATTGGTTTGTAGAAGTGTGAGAATGGAAACTTGAGGAGGTGAATGAATTTAAATATCTAGTAATGTTGGGTGGAAGGTAAGGGTGGGACGGTAAAAGAAATAAAGAACAGAGTGGTAGAAGGAATGAAAGTATTGGGGGGCCTAAGAAAAGTATGGAAGAAAGGAAAAATTTCGAAAGAAATAAAGATAAGAATGTTTGAATGTATGTGTTCACCTTCTGTATTGTATGTGTGTGAAACATAGATGATAAGTGTTCGGTCGAGAAAAAGTTTCAATGTCTTTGAGATGAAAGATTTGAGAGCGATATATAAATTGAGAAGGATTGATAGGATTAGAAATGAAAGAATAAGGGAGATGTGTAAATGGAAGAAGGGTGTAATTGAAAGAGAGGAGGAGGATGTGCTAAAATGGTTTGGACATATGTGAAGAATGAATGAAGAGAGAATGGTGGGCAAGGTACTTAGATTCCATGTGGATAAAGGTAGGGATAGGGGAAGGCCGAAGTGGAGATGGATGGATTTAGTGAGAGAGATTTTGATGGAAGGAATTTGAGTTTAGAAGAGGGTAGAAGATTTGTAGAGACAGAGAGAGATTAAGGGAGGTGGTGAAAGGGGTTGGAAGGGGTTGGTTGTAAGGGAATTGTGGCGGGCACCACCCCACGAAAGTGGGAAAGGTGATAATGAAATATATATATATATATATATATATATATATATATATATATATATATATATATATATATATATATATATATATATATATATATATATATATATATATATATATATATATATATATATATATATATATATATATATATATATATTAGTGATGACATACGCATTCGCAACCAGATCAAAATTAACATCCGCATCCGCATCCGTACTTTCGAAAATTCAACATCTGCATCCGCATCCGCATCCGCACTTTCGAAAATTCAACATCCGCATCCGCACTTCTCGAAAATTCGACATCCGCATCCGCATCCGCAAATTAGAAAAAATGACATCCGATCCATCACTAATTTAAACTATTATTATTATTATTATTATTATTATTATTATTATTATTATTATTATTATTAGTTCAAGCGCAGCTTGTGCGTCAAATTTCAGCCTCAGAATAAAAACTTAAAAAAATGATGGTAAAATAAAAATAATATATTTTTGAAAACGTGAAATAAGCAAATAGCAGCGAAGCTCAAAAAATATTTTTTTTGTATTTTTAAGAAAAGAAATGAAATAAAATTTTATATATATATATCGCTTCTCCGGAGGAACAATGACGCAAGTGCAAAATTTATTTTTTTAAAAATAAAATATGACAACAGTACGAAAAAATATTATTTTATCCGGTGCAACAACGATGTAATTAAGATGTAATACCTTTCCTTGACAGCTAGAGAGCAGTTACGTCGTTGTTCAAATTACGCGTTTTCAATCACATGTTCAGAAGAACAATGACATAAAGGTCATTTGTGTTTCAGTTTTTAAGTATGACTCATTGTTGCGATTTCTAAAACGACGTAAGTGCTATTTCTTAACTGTTGTGACAAATTTTGTGCTTGATCCCAGTGGGACAATGACGTAAGTGACAATTGCATCATTGTTCATCTCAAGTAAACCACAATTTTACATCACCAGTCAGTAGAACAATGCCGTGGGTATATATTCCGTCATTGTTGACTTCAAATTTTAGTTATATTTTTGGATGTAACTGCTATTTCTGCCATTGTTCACTCAATACTTTTTTGCTTTTTTTCCGATCCATAATGTTATGTCAACATTGTATACTTTGTTTTTAGCCAATAATATAGACAGTTACAAAATGGACCGAACAAAAGTAATATTACGCCTTGCTACTCAAAGTGCTGAACTAGCGAAAAATACAGAAATAAACTGTGCTACATTATCAGTTATTAAGATGATAACAATGGTGAAGGGTAGCTAAGTTTACTACTACAAGACTAGCAACAAACAGATGAACTGGGAAGAAGCTCACAATAAAACAACTGGAATTAGACGTTCTTGAGTGAAAAATTTAGATAGTATTATCACAAAACTTGCATACAAATCAAAAATCCCTATTGCTGAAAATAAAATAAAAAGATTGACAGAGTTTACTGATATCTAATGTTATTCCAAAGTACTACGAACCGTTTTTCTAAGACTTATTTTGATTTTTAGTTTGTAAATATGAATAATAAATATTTAGATTTCAAATCATTCGTTAAATTTATTTTCCCAGAAATCTTAATTAATAGTATTCGGGAATATGAATGTCTTAAATACTAATAATTTGTCATTTTCTAGAGGAACAATGACACAATTAGAAAGTTCTTAATTTTTATGGGCTGTAGAATTTTAATTTTATCTTAGAAACAAAAACAAATAAGCCCATTGAAAATTAGAAAAAATTTCCCTTATAAAAATGCCCATTCATTATTTCTAGGCTCTTCTTTATTGTCTAAATAATCCCAACCACGAATTTGAAATATTAAATTGCGATTTCTGAAGAACTGTCAAATCTTCATTTGCGTCAGTGTTCTTCCGGAGAACCGATATATATATATATATATATATATATATATATATATATATATATATATATATATATATATATATATATATATATATATATATATATATATATATATATATATATATATATATATATATATATATATATATATATATATATATATATATATATATATATATATATATATATATATATATATATATATATATATATATATATATATATATATATATATATATATATATATATATATATATATATATATATATATATATATATATATATATATATATATATATATATATATATATATATATATATATATATATATATATATATATATATATATATATATATATATATATATATATATATATATATATATATATATATATATATATATATATATATATATATATATATATGTCTATATATATAAGTGGTACAGTGGTATGGTGGTAACCTATAATAAAAGTGGTTCAGTGTGTTGGGATAGGCCTAGCAAGCCACCAGCTGATTGCATTGCTCAAGAAACTCATGTCTTGTTCGAGACAGCTGACAGGTGCTAGCACCTACAGGAGTATGGTGAGAAAAAAAAAAAAATATATATATATATCTATATATATATATATATATATATATATATATATATATATATATATATATATATATATATATATATATATATATATATATATATATATATATATATATATATATATATATATATATATATATATATATATATATATATATATATATATATATATATATATATATATATATATATATATATATATATATATATATATATATATATATATATATATATATATATATATATATATATATATATATATATATATATATATATATATATATATATATATATATATATATATATATATATATATATATATATATAATATATATATAAATATAAATATAATATTGTATGACTTTGTGGTCATACGGTTAGCATGTTGGTTTTGTATGCAGTAGGTCCGGCGTTTAAATCGCAAGAAGGAACTGTATTGACTGGCATCGCAGAGAGGTGAAGTCCTCTTTATCGAATATTATATATATAATTGGTCCAGTGGTTAAGTGTTGGACATATTGGCGTAATCATAACTATGGTTCAAGAGGCTGGGAAACCTCTTAACCAGTGTTTCTCCCTTCCCATGTACGGTTGCAGGAATGTGAATAGTTTCTGCAGCCGACACCACCCTGCTTCAAGCGGGATAGGGTGCTGAGTATAAAAATATATATATATATATATATATATATATATATATATATATATATATATATATATATATATATATATATATATATATATATATATATATATATATATATATATATATATATATATATATATATATATATATATTAGTGATAGATCGGATGTCATTTTTTCTAATTTGCGGATGCGGATGCGGATTTCGAGAAGTGCGGATGCGGATGTTGAATTTTCGAAAAGTGCGGATGCGGATGTGGATGCGGAGTTAATTTTGATGAGGATGCGGATGCGGATGTTAATTTTGATCTGGTTGCGAATGCGTATGCCATCACTATATATATATATATATATATATATATATATATATATATATATATATATATATATATATATATATATATATATATATATATATATATATATATATATATATATATATATATATATATATATATATATATATATATATATATATATATATATATATATATATATATATATATATATTTATATTTCATTATCACCTTTCCCACTTTCGTGGGGTGGTGCCCGCCACAATTCCCTTACAACCAACCCCTTCCAACCCCTTTCACCACCGCCCTTAATCTCTCTCTGTCTCTACAAATCTTCTACCCTCTTCTAAACTCAAATTCCTTCCATCAAAATCTCTCTCACTAAATCCATCCATCTCCACTTCGGCCTTCCCCTATCCCTACCTCTATCCACATGGAATCTAAGTACCTTGCCCACCATTCTCTCTTCATTCATTCTTCACATATGTCCAAACCATTTTAGCACATCCTCCTCCTCTCTTTCAATTACACCCTTCTTCCATTTACACATCTCCCTTATTCTTTCATTTCTAATCCTATCAATCCTTCTCAATTTATATATCGCTCTCAAATCTTTCATCTCAAAGACATTGAAACTTTTTCTCGACCGAACACTTATCATCTATGTTTCACACCCATACAATACAGAAGGTGAACACATACATTCAAACATTCTTATCTTTATTTCTTTCGAAATTTTTCCTTTCTTCCATACTTTTCTTAGGCCCCCCAATACTTTCATTCCTTCTACCACTCTGATCTTTATTTCTTTTTCCGTCCCACCCTTACCTTCCACCCAACATTACTAGATATTTAAATTCATTCACCTCCTCAAGTTTCCATTCTCACACTTCTACAAACCAATTCCTCCCTCCACATTTCCTCATCCCCACCTCCAATCTTCATAACTTTATTCTTCGCTGGATTGAATTTCAATCTCGTGTTTGCACATTTCCTTTCAAACTCTCTCACAAGTATTCTCATCTTTTCTCCAGATTCTGCCACGAACACACGCCATATCATCTGCAAAAAGTAAAACATTCACTTCACATTCACCCTCCATATTTCTCAACGTAATACTCTTACCTTCTCTCTCCATTTTTCTAAGTAAACCATTTATCAATAGATTAAATAACATGAAGATTTTACACACCCCTGTCTCAATCCCACTCCTATGCTAAACCAATCCGATAGTTCTCTCTTCACCCTCACTCTTGATCTACAATTCGCATATATATATATATATATATATATATATATATATATATATATATATATATATATATATATATATATATATATATATATATATATATATATATATATATATATATATAGTGATGGATCGGATGTCATATTTTCTAATTTGCGGATGCGGATGCGGATCGAATTTTGGAGAGTGCGGATGCGGATGCGGATGCGGATGTTGAATTTTTGAAAGTGCGGATGCGGATATTGAATTTCCGAAAATGCGGATGCGGATGCGGATGTTGATTTTGAAAGTGCGGATGCGGATGCGGATGCGATTAATGCATGCGGATGCGGATGCCATCACTAATATATATATATATATATATATATATATATAATATATATATATATATATATATATATATATATATATATATATATATATAAATAAATAATAATCGTCTAAATAATCGTCTTCCCCCAGGAAGGACTTTCGTCCTGTCAGTGGGATCTTTCGAGGAAGATCCTTGGGTTTCACGGGCCCACGGCGGATACCGCTGGCTGGGCCAGGCCTATCGCGGATGCCGGAGATTATTCCCATCAGTGGCAAGAGCACCCCACTGATGTACTCGTTTAACGACTGAGTCATTCGGAGCTAAGCGCAAGGAGAAATCGCTCAAGTTTCCCGCTCCGGCCAGGCCTCGAACCCTGGACCTCTCGCGTGCTATAGCGAGTGCTCGATCGACTGAGCTACGGAGCCGCTATATATATATATATATATATATATATATATATATATATATATATATATATATATATATATATATATATATATATATATATATATACTAGTGATGGTATCCGCATCTGCATCCGCATGTGAGGATGCGAGCATCCGCTCAAAAATCCACATCCGCATCCGCATCCTCATCCGCATTTTTGAAAATTCAACATCCGCATCCGCATCCGCATCCGCATCCGCACTTTCGAAAATTCAACATCTGCATCCG
>SEYY01000536.1:31321-50580 GCA_009176605.1 Armadillidium nasatum
CATCAACTAAACCTAACAAACCTTGGTTTATCCCTGCTTGCTCTCTAGCTATCCGCCTCATGGATGCCGCCTTCAGAGATTACCGTCTTCTTCAAACTCCAGAAATTCATGCAACTTATATTTCATCCCGGAATCGTGCAAAATCTATTTTCCATTACACGGAAAACTCTTTTCTCCGCCTAAAAAAAAACTTTTCTCCTCCTCAGCCATCCAAATTGTGGACGTTTTCGGTGATTGTTTCGCCCTCTTTAATACACTAAGATTAATATCAATGGTCTTCTGATTTTGATCTATGTACGAAGCTGCCATGTTACATGAGATGGTAGTGGACCATCCGCTATGTGGTTGGCGACGGTGTTGGAACGTTGCCGCATATACGACTGCACCCCTCCTAGCATTCTCTTAAGCTCTCCCGTACATGTAATGTATGTCCGCATACTCACTGTTAGTGTATAGTCCCTCCATTAAGTACACAATGCAACGACACTTACGAAGTCCCTTGACGTTAAAAAGTTTCTTCACCCTAACACCTCTGGATATAGTTTGCAGGATCCCATCTGAACATGAGCGCATATTACTGTCGTTTACCTCACGTGGTCATTTACAGCTACCTCTGTGTTGGTCTGCAGCTGCTTGTGTAAGATAACCTAACAACAGCTGCGTCTGAAGGTATGTTACGTGGGCGTGTCTAATTGATGCACTGGTGACTACGTGTCTCAATTTGCTAGTCTGGGTTGTACGTACAGTACTGAAGCGATACTATGTACTAGAGGGGGATCCGTAAGGAAATAGGGTTATGTATGCGTCATCGTTGGGTGATTTATAAATTTGTTTCAGAACTTATTAATCAGCTATTATTTTCAGCCCTATGTTTATGAAGACAAATATGTTTGTAGATGTGTGCAGGTCATATGGTCGAAGGTCGTACCACAACTAATGAAACATCCTATTATATATTAATTATATATATATATAATATATATATATATATATATATATATATATATATATATATATATATATATATAATATATATATATATACATATATATATATATATATATATAAAAGGCCTCTTGTTTTTCTTGTAGATGGTGGCGAGGTGAAGGTAAAACACTTGGAAGGTTTCACAATTTCATTAAGGCGTTATGACTTAAGTTGATAAATTTATTAATCACAAATGATATAGCGAGCAAAGATGTTATGCGGCTTGTTGGAGAGGCAGTTGAACGAGAAGAGAGAGGCAATGGGAATATTATTCCGTTTGAGTCACTCCTCTGCTCACCTGCCAAACGTCGCCAGATTGTTAATTGCATAATATTATTTGGTCATGTTAGAATTTGGTTCGTTATGCCACCATATATATATATATATATATATATATATATATATATATATATATATATATATATATATATATTGTAACGTTATCGATAATTATTGAAAATTGTGAAGCATGGAAACGATGCTTTTATTATTCTAATTCGCTAAGCATAGAAAAGATGCTTTTATTATATTTTATTCTCAGTATATCTTTAATCATATCTTTGTGATAAATTTAAGTTGAATGTGGAGAATTAAGTTAAATGTCTATGAGTTTATGCTGAATATTAATGTAAAGTTCTATAATTTGTATGCTAGATAGATGATGGAATGACTCTGTTCATGCCTTAGTGATAAAGTTAAGTTAACCTTGGAGAATCAAATTAAATGTTAAATAGTTTCGAGGTGAATAAATGAAAAATTCCATGACTTGCCTACCAGATAGATACGAGGATGACTTTGATCGTGCATTCAATACAAAAGTTAGAGTAAGTACAGAGGTTTAAGTTATATGTTGGAGGGATTAGGGTATGAAGTTCATATAAAGGTTCAATAGATGCTGTGCTAGAGGGAAATAGACATATCTTTGATGAAGTTTTAATGATAGAAAGTTAAATTGGCTATGGCGAAATAGGATATATGATGAAAAATTTAAATAAGAAATGTATGTAAGCCTCTATAAACTGTATGTTAGAGAGATGATGACATCTGTTCGATCTTGTCAAAGTGTTTAAAGTCAGGTAGTATATAGTAATAAAGTCATATATTGGAGGGATTAGGGTATGAAATGTATATCAAGTTCTGTAAATTGGGTGCTAATAGAGATGTTGGAATATCTTTGATCATACCTATGCGATAAATTTAAATTCAATATAGATAATTAGGTTAAATGCTTATGAATTTAAGTTGAGTGTTAATATAAAGTAGCGCTATTTGTTTGCTAGATAGAAAATGACATGTTATTCTTCACGCCTTAATGATAAAGTTGAGTTGACAATGGAGAATCAAATTAAATGTTGAATTGTTTTGAGGTGAATAGGAAATGGAAAATTATATAGCTTGAGTACCAGAAAGATACTAGCATTACTTTGTTCATACATTAAATACAAAAGGTAGGTTAAAAACAGGGATTTAAATTATCTATTGATGAGGCCTAGGGTGAAAATATATGTAAGTACAATAAAATATAAGTTAAAGAGATGGCTCTACGTCTTTGATCATGCTTTAATGATAAAAAGTTTAGCGTACTATGGTGAATTAAGATTTACGTTGAAAGAAGTAGATAAAAAGTGCATGTAATATTCTATAAATTGTATGTTGGGGAGAGGAAAGCATGTGTTTGGTTATGTCGAAGTATTAAAAGTAAGGCTATATATAGAGATTAAGATATAGGTTGTAGGGAATAAGGTATAGAATGTGTGCCAGAGAGATGTCGGCATGTCTTTGATCATGCCTAAGTGTTAAAAAGTTAGATTGTATATTGAGTTTTAAAGTAAATGTTGTGAAACTTAGGGTTAGTAATGTAAATGAAGGATCAGTTAATTATATGCTATATAGGTGACCATGGAGATTCAAATTATATTTTGAATAGTTTTGGTTGAACAATGAGTGTAAAGTTCTGAAATTTGTATGTCAGATAAATACTAACATGCCTTTGTTCATGCAATAGTGATAAAAGTTAGTTTAATGTTTAGATTTATGACACTTAGTTTAAGGAATAAATATTTCTATAAATTTTAATTCGTGTCAGGGCTTGAAAGCAAAGCCTTCAAAGAAAAGGAAAGACGTCATAAAAATTTAAGGTCGTGACGTCATAAACATAAAAATTAAATGATTATAATAACTCGGATACAGAGTAAAGAAAAATGTATGACACCACAATACTTACAATTCGTATTTTTTAATAGGTATGAATATAAGAGGTAAATTAATAATTCTAATGAAATATTCGAAAGAGTAATGTCGGTTTCTGTGATATAATGAGCGCATAAGCGATGAAGTAGGAAAAATTTCAAAGTCCTGCGATTAGGATAACCATGACAATTTCATGAATACAGGTAGCATAGTAACGTCATCGACGTAGTTGTGTAGGTTTATATGTACTTTTGTATGCGTTTATGTGAGAAGAAGAAGAAGAAGGTGGTGAAGATTGTATTTGGTAACAACACATTATATTGCGTGCATTAATCATCCCCTTAAGTTAGTGTTTTACCACGGGAAGGAATGAAATATTCATATAATTTTTTTAAAAAATAGTCAAAATAATAAAAATAAAGAAAAAAATAAAAATATAAAAAAATAAATAAAAAATAAAGAATAAAATTAAAATTAAAAAAATAATTTCATAAATAAAAAATAAAAAAAATAAAAAAAATAAAATAATTTAAAAAAATATAAAAAGAAAAAAATAAAAATTAGAAAAAAATAAAAAAATAAAAAAAATAAAAAAAAATAAAAAATACAGAGATGTATGTTCAAGTTAAATAAAAAAGTATTAAGTCTGGACTTGAATGCTAATAAATAAAGGAAAAGGTGTGATTTCACAAAAATATATGGACATGACATCATAATATTTTTACATTCGTATTTGAAAGTGGTAAATATTCCTTTTAAAAATAACTTGTCACTAAAATTGAAATGTCACGTGATGACAACATCATGAATGTTTGTGCATGCGTTCACACGCCGCATTGCGTTATTTCGCATCTCCGCCGAATAGCGCGACATGCGGTAGTGCCCCCAGATTATTCCACGTCCGCCGCGTCGCCCTCGCGGAGGAACCCACCCGCGGCTATGGATCTGAGAGTCAATCAGATTCTAAAATTTTTTAAACTCAACTCCTCCGGGGTGAAAGTCACCAGATATTGATGACGCCATGAGGAAAAAATTGCAGTCTTTTAACGTCATAGTCTCATGATAGCCCGTGTCATAACGTCACAGGGTAAGGGGTGTGTGTATGTGTGTGTATGTTTACGCATTCGCAGGTGATGTCATCACCGAGAGTGTCTGCATCCTGATTGGCTAACGGATAGATTCGGATGTAGCCAATGAGGCATTGTATTTGTCTTACCCTCAGTGCCAGCTTCGCTGACACTGGCACTCCCCTATTGCCGAGTGGGGTGCATGGCCTAGCATAGATGCCACATGCTAGAATGTGATAGAAAATGTTAGAAAGTGCTAGGAAAAAGCTAGCATGACGTCACAGGTAAGGAGTATGTGTGTATGTGTTTATGTGTATACGCATGTACCCATATGGAAACCACGCGACCAATGAAAAATAAATGGTGAAAAAATTCCAAATGGCTGAAGAAAATCTTCGGAAATGAAAATCTCTGTATGGAAAATTCAAAATCAAATTTATGATGGTGGATACCAAATCCAAGATGGCGGAAATCATTTGTACGGAGTAGAAGAGCTCTTATTCTCATTACATGATTCATATATAAATATTACGTAATAACCATAAATACATAATGTCATGTAATATTAGATGATTATTATACAATCAATAAAATTATAGCGATTTCAAAGTCGGAAAAGGAAAACGTGAAGCGTCAATAGAACAATTCGCTCATTCTTAGATATGATGATCAAATTGGTGTAGTGGTACCGTGATGGAATTCAAATCAGAAGGTTGAAGCTTCGAATCTTGGCCTCACAATAGTTTTAAGTTCTTATCCTTTCCCCTTAATATTGGATGTGGAAGTCTGATTTTCACTCAATAAATGGGGTAGAGGTAAAAAATGCTGATGACTCCACTCTTCATTACTCCTTTCAATTTGAAAGACGTCCATCCCAACAGCTGCTATTAGAATCGAGAATGGTAGCCATGGAACAACTAACCTCTGATCTTTCACGTATTTCAAATTGGGGCAGAGAAAACATGGTGGTTTTCAATGCCTCAAAAACTCAATTCCTCCATCTCTCCACTCGACACAATCTTCCACACAACTATGATATCTTCTTCGAAAACACATAACTCAAACCTTCATCTGTTCTTAATATTCTCGGTGTTTCTTTTTCTCGTGACCTTTCTTGGAAAGATCACATTATTTCTCTCTAAGCAAACTTCTAAGAGGTTGGGTGTTCTGAAGCGCCTTCAAAAGTACTTCACGCCACCTCAGTTGCTTGCTCTGTATAGTGGTGTTGTTCGTCCCTGTTTGAAGTATGCCTCACACCCCAGTTGCTTGCTCTGTATAGGGGTGTTGTTCGTCCCTGTATGGAGTATGCCTCACAAATCTGGGGTGGTTCCACTCATACAGTTCTTCTTGAGAAGGTGGAGTCTAGGGCATTTCGTCTCATCAACTCTCCTGTTCTTACTAACTTTCTCCAATCTCTTTCTGCCTGTCGAATTGTTGCCTCACTCTCTCTATACTATCGATATTACAATGGACACTGCTCTTCTGAACTCTCTCGTTGCATACCTCCTCCATCCTCATCCTTTCTCTGTCCAACTCTCCGACCCCAGACTTAACCGCTATGCTCAATCTTACATATACTCTACCAGTAAAGCCTGGAACACACTCCCTTTATCTGTTTTCCCAACTTCCTTTGACTTGCATACTTTCAAACGCCGTGTATCTGGACACGTCGGCCACCATCGATCAGAATAGTTTTTCCAACTCCGGTGGAATTCGGTAGGCCTCCGGCCTTTGCCTACCGGAGGAGATAATATATATATATATATATATATATATATTATATATATATATATATATATATATATATATATATATATATATATATATATATATATATATATAGTTCGTGCAAGTTCATTGAGTTCGCCCGTCAGACCGTCAGTATTTTTTATTAAAATTCGACATAACAGAAGCAAGCCAAGTCAAATGTAGTTAGGTCAAGTAAGGTTTTTATTTTGTTATTTCAAGCAAGATAAGTAATGTCTGGTTTACAACAAAGAAAACGCTTTATAAGCCCTCACTAAAAGTAATAATAACTAGCTTTTTGGGGGGACAGCTGCCCCCCTCCTGACCCTCTTACCCCTCCTGCCCCCCTATTACAACGCCTATATATATATATATATATATATATATATATATATATATATATATATATATATATATATATATATATATATATATATATATATATATATATATATATATATATATATATATATATATATATATATATATATATATTAGGAACAGAAGAACCAGAGCTCTATAGAACATTTTATTAATCGACGTTTCGAGAATAATTTTCTCATCTTCAGGATCTAATAATATAAAATAAAAAAAAAAAAAAAAAAAAAAAAAAAAAAAAAAAAAAAAAAAAAAAAAAAAAAAAAAAAAAAAATAAATAATATAAAAATATATATATATATATATATAAATATATATATATATATATATATATATATATATATATATATATATATATATATATATATATATATATATATATATATATATATATATATATATATATATATATATATATATATATATATATATATATATATATATATATATATATATATATATATATATATATATATATATATATATATATATATATATATATATATATATATATATATATATATATATATATATATATATTAGGATGGAGTGAAGTATCGGTATCGGTATCGGTATCGGCAAGTATCGGCATATTTTCTGATACTGCATCGGTATCGGTATCGGCAAAATTTTTGGATAAGAGTAAAGTATTATATATCGGTATCGGTAGTAGTATCGGCAAGTATCGGTATATTTTTAGGTATCGGGTAATTTTTAGGTATCGGTATCGGTATCGGTAAAAATTTTGGTATCGCTCCATCCCTATATATATATATATATATATATATATATATATATATATATATATATATATATATATTATATATATATATATATATATATATATATATATATATATATATATATATATATATATATATATATATATATATATATATATATATATATATATATATATATATATATATATATATATATATATATATATATATATATATATATATATATATATATATATATATATATATATATATATATATATATATATATATATATATATATATATATATATATATATATATATATATATATATATATATATATATATATATATATATATATATATATATTTATATATATATAAAAGTTTGAGCAGAGTTCAACTTTAGAAGAAGGTAAAACAGCAGTTGTGACGTCGGAAGATATTAAAGGAGGGAAAGAGAAAGAAATAAAGTTAGAGTTGACATTTTTTTGTAAAATGCCAGAAAGAACGTGAGGAAGAGGAACCAGAAAGAATATTGCATTTTCTACGAGAAAAGAGTTTTAAGTGTTTCGGAGGATAGATTTTGCACGATTCCAGGAAGAAATATAAGTAGCATGAGTTTCTGGAGTTTGAAGACGATGGTAATCCTTGAAGGCAATATTCCTGCGGCGGATAGCGCTAGAATAAGCAGAGTTAAACCAAGGTTTGTTAGGTTTTTTAGAAGGGAAAGAAAATGGAATGTACGCCTCCAAGCCAGAGAGAATCATCTCGGTAATGAGTTCTGCACACTCCGAGTGATCCCCCCACGGAATCAGTAATCATTCCACGGGAAATCAAAGAAGTACGACCGCAAGTCCGACCATCTTGCATAACTAAAATGTCACAAACGTTTCCTGTCAATAGAAGGGGATCTCTACTGCGGAAGAGTTGAAGAGATAGAAAAGGATAAAGAGATAAGAAGGTGATCGGAGGAACCCAGAGGAGGAAAGAGTTTAAAAGTATAAAGAGAAGGATTAGAAGTTTGGAAAAGGTAAAGAATGTTGGGTTCATCACCAAGACGATCAGGGATACGAGTAGGGAGCTGCACCAACTGCTCAAGGTCGTTTTGGATAACTAAATGGAAGTCACGTTCACCATCTGTATCATGAGAGCTAGAAGAAAGCCATTGGAGGTGGTGAATATTGAAATCACCTAATATGATTATTTCAGAGAAAGGAGAAGAAGAGAGAAAGCGCTCTATTTTAGAGTTTAAATAGTCGAAAAATTTTGGATAGTCAGTAGAATTAGGAAATAAATAAACAGAACAAATGAATTTAGTCGTAGAATGGCAAGAGATCCTAAGCCATAAAGTTGAAAATTCAGAAGACTCCAAATTAGGGATGCGAGAACAAAAAACATCGTTGTGCATGTATGCACAACAACCGCCTTTGGCTGAAAATTGAGGATAGAGACAGTAGGAGGAAACGGAATGGGGTTTGCTATCAGAACGTTCAAACATTTGAGTTTCCGTCTAGAAGAAGAGGTGAGGTCTAGAAGAAGAGAGGTGATGTTCAACAAAGTGGAAATTGGAATTCAGACAGCAATATATATATATATATATATATATATATATATATATATATATATATATATATATATATATATATATATATATATATATATATATATATATATATATATATATATATATATATATATATGTTGTGGGTGGGATTTCGATCGAGGAAATAGACAAAGTGAAGAGGGGTAAATCGACAGGTTTGCATGGAATAAGTGGATAGATATTGGGGAAAGTGGGGGTAAGCGTTTTAAATTGGTTAGCGAGGTTATTTAATTTATGTTGGATAATGGGAAAGGTGCCTCAAGATTAGCAAGATGCATATATGGTCCCTTTATTTAAGGGAATGAGTGATAAATTTAAGTTTGGGAGTTATAAGGGGAATAAGTTTGCTTACCTTAGTGGGAAAAGTGTATGGTAGAATTTTATTGGATAAGATAGTGATTAATGAAATATGTGAGGAGCAAGAGGGTTTTAGAGAGGAAAGAGTCTGTATGGATCATGTTTTTACTTTAAAAAATGATCGAGGAGAAAAACATAAAAAGGGAAGGATCTGTATATGTGCTTTATTGTTTAAAAAAAACTTTTTATAGGGTGGACAGAAGTAAACTGAGAGTAAAGTGCTCCGGATGAAAAATTGGGAGGATGGTGGAGGATTTAGGTGGGGAGGGAGAGATTGGATTGGGTTAACTCATTTAAATATCTGGGTATGAATTTTGGAGTGGGTGATGGTTGTGAAGTAGACCAAGTAGGCTATATAATAAGAGAAGGTGTTGAGAGGCTTGAGGGATATTTGGAATGGAGACGCCTTCATTCAATCTATAAACGAAGTAGTGGCTCGTCATAGTCTTTCTACACATAAACAGGAGACTGGTGAAAGTGTAGACGAGAATTTATGCTCGCTTTACAAGTTGAGTGTGGACTGTAATTTTCGTTCGATCTCGGTCTAAGCTTATAGAAATGAGTATGTGCGAGATGCTTTTATTTCTGGTTTGTGTTCTCAAAATATTCGTACTAGATTACTAGAAAATAAAACTTTAAATCTAGCTGAAGCCATTAATCAGGCACGAGCTTTGGAAGTAGCTTTGAAGGACTCTCTCTCTCTACGATATACTTAAAACTAATATATCTGTCGCTTCTGCTGAGTCTCATGAACCTGAGAAACTTGCGAGTTATGTTTGTGGAATCTGACACCTCTTTTGATCCCATTTCTGCTGCTGTGAGGAAGAAGAACGAACTGTGTTATTTCTGCGGTGATTTCCGACATCCTAGGAGTAAAATGTCCTGCTCGAGATGCTATCTGCCGAAAGTGTAAGAAAAACGGGCATTTTGCCAAAGTATGTAGATCAAAAGATTACGTGGTGAGCGCCTCTACTAAGTTCACATCTACTATACTTGCTTGTGTCTCTTAACTCTTTAAGACAATCCATGATTGATTCTGATTGATTCTGGAAGTTCCGAAAATTTCGTCTCAGCTGATGTTGTTAATAGATTTAATTTTGCAACCTACCCTTACAATGGCACGATTTCAATGGCTTCTTCGGGCCATCGCTCTACAATTTCTAAATTCTGCTCTTGTGAGTTGATGGTGAATAGACAGATTTATTCTAAAATAAAATTACTTGTGATGCCTGAGCTGTGCTCTGATATAGTTTTGGGAATACCTTTCCTTCAAGAACATTCTAGTGTCGAACTTAAATATGGCGGATCTAAACCTTGTTTAGAGATCTGTGCACTTGCTTCTCTTTCGATTACTCCACCTAGACTTTTCTCTAATTTATCTCCTGATTGCCGACCTGTAATGACGAAATCTAGAAAGTTTTCATCTGAGGATCAAAATTTTATTCTATCCGAAGTCACTCGATTACTTTCCGAAGATATTATTGAACCCAGCGTTTCACCCTGGAGAGCTCAAGTAGTTGTTGTACATCAGCGTGCGAAAACTCGTATGGTGGTTGATTATTCACAGACTATTAATAGGTTTACTTATTTAGATGCATACCCTCTGCCTCACCTTGATGATTTGGTTAATAAAATTGCTAGTTACAGGTTTTTCAGTACCATAGACTTGAGAAGTGCTTACCATTTGGTTCCTCTTTTGGAAGAAGAGAGAAAGTTTACTGCTTTCGAAGCCAGCGGGAAATTTTATCAGTTCAAAAGATTGAGTTTTGGACTTACCAACGGGGTTGCATGTTTTCAGAGAATCATGGACGATTTCATATCACAGAATAATCTAAAAGGAACTTTCGCGTATTTAGATGACGTCACTATCTGTGGTTTAACTAAAGAGGAGCATGATGAGAATCTCAGAAAATTCATGAAGGCTGCCGAGCGTTATAGTGTGTATTTTTCTCTACTTCAATTCGTCTGCTTGGATATGAAGTGCGACATAAAGAATTGCGTCCTGATCCTGATCGACTTACGTCTCTTCAAGAAATGCCTCTACCTCGAGACAAGAAAGAGTTGTCTCGTTTAATAGGACTTTTCGCTTATTATTCTAAGTGGATACCGAAATTTTCAGAAAAAATACGACCTTTGATTGATTCTACATTTCCTTTAAATGAGATCGCCCAGGAATCCTTCTCTTCTATAAAAGAAGATATTATGAAAGCTGTGAAAATGAGGATTGACGATAAACTTGTGTTTACTTTGGAAACTGATGCTTCTGAAGCTGCCATTGGTGCCACATTGAGCCAGGAGGGTAGACCAGTCGCTTTCTTTTCAAGAACTCTCAATTCTGCTGAGAGAAAGCATTGTTCCGTTGAGAAGGAGGCCTTACGCCATTGTTGAGGCCGTAAAAAGATGGCATCATTTTCTCTCCGGGCGACACTTCAATTTAGTGACTGATCAAAAGTCTGTTTCATTTATGTTTGATGTAAAACATAAAAGCAAAATTAAGAATGATAAGATCCTGAGATGGAGAACAGAATTAATGCCCTATTCTTTCGAAATTACTTATAGGCCTGGAAATCAAAATGCTGCAGCTGACGCCTTATCTAGGATTGTCTGTGCCTCATCGACAAAAATTGATCTTGTAAAGCTTCATAGTGATCTTTGTCATCCGGGAGTTGCACGTTTTTATCATTATATTCGAACAAAGAATCTTCCTTTTTCGATGGACGATGTAAAAAGCGTGGTATCTTCTTGTGCCATTTGTTGTAGAGTTAAGCCTAGATTCTTTAGACCTACTCCAGAGTGTATTAATTCAAGCCATTAAACCGTTTGATCGACTCAGTATGGATTTCAAAGGGCCATTACCTGTCTTCTACAGCTAATAAGTTTCTTTTAGTAGTGGTCGATGAATATTCCAGATTTCCATTTGCTTTTCCTTGCTCCGATATATCGTCTAATACTGTTATAAGTTGCTTAACCACGTTGTTTTCTATATTCGGAACTCCTTCATATATTCATTCAGATCGTGGAACCGCTTTTATGTCTTCTGCTGTTAAACAATTTCTCTTACGACATGGAATTTCGTCTAAGCCGCTCAACCCCTTATCACCCTACCGGACAACGCGCAATGTGAAAGATATGTTGGGATTGTGTGGAAAAACATTATGTTGGCACTCGAATCTCGTAAACTGCCTACAACATTATGGGAAGACTGTCCTGCCCGATGCCTTACATTCCATCAGGACTTTACTTTGCACTTCAACAAACGCTACTCCACATGAACGTTTGTTTACTTATCCTCGACGTTCTTCTTGTGGATTAAGCATATCTACTTGACTAATATTCCTAAAAATGTTCTACGAAAGCATAATAGAAAAAAGGATGATTCTTGGGTGGAAGAGATACATCTCATTGATGTAAACCCTCATTACGCTCATATAAGTTTCTCAAACGGAAGAGAAGATACCGTTTCTGTTCGGACGATTCTGGCTCTATGCGGAGACTCTTCTGCTTTCACTGAGGAAAAGTACAAAATGATATCAATGATGAGATTTCCCTTGGTGGCGATTCAGAGCTTCCACAGAATGATGGAAACCTGGTGGACGTTGAACATCTTCCTGATTCTTCTCTTCGTCGTTCTACTAGAATTAAGAAACCTGTTGATCGTCTTAATTATAGCTCATTTTCTTAAGATAGGATGATTGATATAAATTTGCAACCAACTAAATTACGATCTATGCTTACTTGTGTTTTTTCTAGGCTGAGTCAATTCCGTAACTTCTGTTGAATTTGACTCAGGTATGTAATATATATATGGGTTTGATAATATATATATATATATATATATATATATATATATATATATATATATATATATATATATATATATATATATATATATATATATATATAGCTGGTCAAGTTATGTTTATTGTATTTATTAATCTATATTATTGTTATGACAGAGTGTGATTTTAGAAGTTTAAAGCCTTATGAAACGAAATATTTTTTCTTGGCATATATATATATATATATATATATATATATATATATATATATATATATATATATATATATATATATATATATATATATATATATATATATATATATATATATATATATATATATATATATATATATATATATATATATATATATATATATATATATATATATATATATATATATATATATATATATATATATATATATATATATATATATATATATATATATATATATATATATATATATATATATATATATATATATATATATATATATATATATATATATATATATATATATAGTTCTGTTTCAACCCAAGTTAATTCTTTGACTGCATTGTTGTGGGAAGATTTTTTGAAAGAGGTGTCCTATTTTCGAGACTTCTCAGATGTTAAGACAACGAGATTTCAAAAAGTGATTGGTAAGATAGCTCTTTGATTAAGTTTTTCTTATATTTTATTTTTAATAAACTTTCTCTCACAGAAAATTTTAAACAAATAGAGCAGTTTGTATTTCGAGAAAATTTTATCGAAATTAGTAATGAGTTTTTCCTAAATAAAAGACCGTGCAGTGTGAAAGTTTTGTGTTTTCTGGAGGCAGATTTTATTGTTACTTTATTATTTTAGATACATATATGCAAATATGGTAAAAGGTATTTAGAAACATTATTTTTTGTATACTAATAGACATTTAATTATTATCATTTGTCATCAGATCGCATTATATTTAAATAGGATTTTTAAACCGTTTATAGATTTTATATTTTAAAAAGCTACTATTGAGGGGTAAGAGATTTCCTTTCTTTTTTTTAACTTCAATTACAATATAGTAAATTTCAGGACCCCAAAATATTTATACTTTCCTTAATATATGTTATAGGTTGTGTTTATATTTTAAATTGATGAACTATATGAGTAGTTGCGGGTGAACATTGTCGCTTAAAAGGATGCCGCCACTTCCGGTTTACTTCCGGTCCCGACTGACCTCGGATCAAAGGATGCCGCCGACCGCCTGCTGTCAAAAAGGTATTAACCTTTTTGACCCCCCGTCGCGAACCTTTTTTATTGTTTAGCGTGGGAAATTTTTAATTAAAATAAATAAATAAATAAAATTTATTTAATTTCAAAGGATACCTCCGACCTCCCGCGATAAAAAAGGTGTTAACCTTTTGACAACCGACCGCGAACCTTTTTTATTGTTTAGCGTGGGAAAATTTTTTAATTAAAAAATAAATAAATAAATAAAAATAAATAAGTATATTAATAAAAATAAATAAATAAATAAAGAAAAATAGTGAAATAAAAAATGAAAATAAACTATATAATTAAATAAAAGTAAATAAATAAATAAAAATAATTTAATTAATTAAATTATATATATATATATATATATATATATATATATATATATATATATATATATATATATATATATATATATATATTAATGATTGCGAGTAGCCCCGGCCCCCTCCCACTGGGGTCCATCGCCTGCACCCACACACGGGTCCTCCCACACGCGCCCTCGCAGAGAGCAGTCCGCCCGCTGGTGTCCGACTGCGGTAACCGCATGCCTTATTATTATTATTATTATTATTATTATTATTTTAATTATTATTTTTCTCTTCTTTATATTATTATTTTCATTTTTCTTTATTTTATTATTTTACGTTTTTCTTCTTATTATTTTTTACTTTGTGCATTATTATTTTCTTTTTGTTCATTTTTATTTTTCTTTTGTTTATTATTTTCTTCTTTATTATTTTGTCATGCTAATTAGCTTTAAAGAACATAGACTTCTATCCAGTTGAGACACTTTCCATGAAGTAAAATCGGATATAAATTTGTATTTAAGTATAGAGACCATGTTTACGGTTCAGCGACTGCTTCGCAACTGATGAATTCTTACATTGATCAGAGACAGGAAAACAGTAGTTGAAAATAAAAATAAGCCTAACCATATAAGCCTAACCACCAGGTGTTCTTAACCATTAATCATTTTGATAGCTAGATGTTTACCTTAAATAAGGATATTCAGGTGGCCGACCTTTTTTTTAGGCCTACGCTAAGTCTAACGAACAGGTGTTCTTAACCATTAATCATTCTTGACAGCTAGATGTTTATCTTATGTTCAACTTTTATTAGGGTTATGATAGGCCTAACGGCCAAGGGTTCAACCTTTTTTTTAGGCCAAAGTTAAGCCTAAAGCTCAGGTATTTACTCTGAGGCTAATCAGGTGTTCAACCTTTTTTAGGCCTAAGAAAATAAAATAAAAATAAAAATAAAAATATATATATATATATATATATATATATATATATATATATATATATATATATATATATATATATATATATATATATATATATATATATATATATATATATATATATATATATATATATATATATATATATATATATATATATATATATATATATATATATATATATATATATATATTATATTTATAATTTTTCCTAAGAAAATAAAATAAAAATAAAAAAAAATATATTATATATATATATATATATATATATATATATATATATATATATATATATATAATATATATTATATATATTATATAATAATAATAAAAAAAAAAAAAAAAAAAAAAATAAATAAATTTCACTATAAATTTTTTTTAAAATTATTATTATCATTAGATGGTATATATATATATATATATATATATATATATATATATATATATATATATATATATATATATATATATATATATATATATTAGGCTTAGATGGTATATATATATATACCAGAGGGCTGTAGGACGCCAAGGATGGGTCCCCATACTCTGAGACGGAGCTTCAAGGTGCCCCGGAATAAAAAGTAAAAGAGCACACACACACACACACCCTTTCTCTCAGGACCCATTTCAGCATAAGGAGCCATCATCCTCCCTCGGGGAGTCGCATCAATACAAGTACATGTATATTACCACACCACTTCCTATAGCCCAGTACCCCGGTACCATACCGGGGCAGCTTGTTAAAAAAATACCGCTCACAGGGTGTTTCACATGGGTATAATTTTAAACAAATAAAATAAAAGAATATAAATAAATAATAACAGAGGTAGAAAATCAATAAAAATAAATAAAAATAAAAGTAAAGGAAAATAAAAATAAAAAATAAAAAATAAAATAAAAAATTTAAAATATAAAAAAAATAAAAAAAATTAAAAATAAAAATATAAAATATAAAAAAATAAATAAATAGAAAACAAAATAAATAAAAATAAAGTTAAAGATGAAAATAAATAAATAAAATAATAAGTAAATAAATAAATATACATGTATAATGGTGTAGGGGTATTCCATCACCCAGCTTCCCCAATAAAGCTTACCCCGCCCCGCATCAACTTTCCTCAGCAAATAAAAAAAAGTGTAAAGTTAGCAATAGTTATTCATATATAGGTATATACCAATATTGATGAAATAAAAAATAAAAATTGATATATATATATATATATATATATATATATATATATATATATATATATATATATATATATATATATTATATATATATATATATATATATGAGGGATGGAGCGATACCAAAATTTTTACCGATACCGATACCGATACCTAAAAATTACCCGATACCGATGCCCGATACCCGATACCTAAAAATATGCCGATACTTGCCGATACTACTACCGATACCGATACCGATACTTTACTCTTATCCAAAATTTTTGCCGATACCGATACCGATACTGATACCGATACAGTATCGGAAAATATGCCGATACTTGCCGATACCGATACTTCACTCCATCCCTAATATATATATATATATATATATATATATATATATATATATATATATATATATATATATATATATATATATATATATATAATGGAGTGAGGGTCACCCATCACCCTACTCCACCCTTTTCCCACTTCACAGGTATTAAGAACAAGCACACACACACACACATGATGTTTCCATAGTAACTGTTTTAGTTTTTTTCACTAAATAAATAAATTTCACTATATATTTTTTTTAAAATTATTATTATCATTAGTATTAGTATTATTACTATTATTATTATTATTAGTATATAACAGATTGTTAGGCACATATATACAAATATCTAAGCACACACACACACCAATACCCAAATCATTATTATGTTATACGTAATAGTAGCAGAAGTATTATTTAAAACCCTAAACTCTTAAGATATCTTACTTAACAGCATGGGGTAGGTAAGCTATAGAAGCTTGTAAAGACAGACAGACACACACACACACACAAACACACATGATAAACATTCACCCATAAACTCATTTAATTAGCAGGATCATGTACCTTGGTAGCAGTTCAAGACATTTAAACATAAACTGGTAAACTTTACACTCAACTAAATAAAAAGATACACAAACATGAACACATTTACACACATTGTGAATCGTTTCAAATAATAAGTTTATTTTTACATGAACATTTTTTTAAAAAAATATTAACAAAATCTATTTGCGTTTAAGTTGTAAAATAAATAAGAAATTTTTTAAGAAGAAAAACACTTTCACTGAACATTTTAGCAAACTTTATTAAATATTAAATGAAAATTATAAATTAACATTTCAAAAACATTTCGTTCCTATAAAACTATATACTTTATATACTTAATAAGTAATATGAACATAATGAAACACAGAATTTCTTTAAAACAAATGTAATCGTATAAATTGTAAATATAAATTTTACAATATAATATTATAACAATTTTACTTACGGCAATATTGCACTAAGACCAACCGAGTCCATCTAAGCTTCATGCCACCAAAATTCATACTAATGGTATTCAGCCAATTAGCATTAGGCATTAGCGCAAAAGAAGTATAAGCCCCTCCCCTTTTTCATATTCACCCGATCACCAGAGGGCGTCATCATAAAACATTACACAAGGCTAAGGTCGGTATCCCTTTCTACATAGGCCAGGTAAATATCGACTAACCTGTTTACCTTTTTTGACATTGATTGATGGAAATATAAACCCATCCTAATAAATTACGCTTTCCAGGTAACTAAACTTGGACCTTTATGCCTTTTCCTTGACATTGATTGATAGAAATATAAACCCATCCTAATAAATTGAGCTTTCTAGGTAATTAAACCTGGACCTTTTTGCCTTTTTCCTGATATTGGATCGATGGGAACATAATAAACCCATTGTTCGTACCATTTATCCCCATATTCCAAATAATCATTTACATATGTATTCCCTTTACTCGAGCACCTTTTAATTTTCCAGGTAATTACCACCGTACCTTTTTACTTTTTTCTAGACATTGACGAATGATCCGAAACCACCCCAACACACATCATAACTTATCCTTCAATTTATTATTAATTTTCAATCATATGGACTTATATATTAGTGTCCCTTACACTTTGTCCATATCAAGACACACTTATCCCCGAAAGATGTTAAACTCCATATTTCTTCATTAACTAAATACCTTTTTCCTGCTTGCCCTGAATATTTAGTCAATTTCTCATGATAAAGATAGTTTCTTCACCAGAACTCGTCGTAACGCCTCCTTCATCTATACATTTCATTCATTGAGCATACTTTTACTTGGGCAATACAAGAACTCATACTAAGATTTCTAACAGCATCAAATATAAGAATACCCAATGCTTCGTATGTTCTGTGAAACATGTCGAAGCAATGCTCACTTTGTATTTACCTGTACTCTCATACCGGAACATATAAATTACTATCGAAATTATAACATGAAAATAACTGTTTTTTTTCATGTTTAATATGAAATATTTACCTCGTATTTGAAATATGTTAACTTGAAAATGCATGAATAGCTAATTTTAGTAAAAATACAGCTCGTAACAGCTCAATACGTGAAAATAATTGTTTTTCATGTTTAATATGAAATATATGTCTCGTATTTGAAATATGCTACCTTGAAAATGCATGAATAAGGGTCGTTGGTCATGATTGGTCATGTTAGTTTGAATATTGCTTAGGATAAAACATCATAGAAACAATAAGGTAAAAATATGTCAGTCGAAAAGTGTTTTTGTATTTTTTAATATGTTGATAAGGACCTTACTGTAACAAAAAAGGTATGCTGAAAGCTAAATATAGGGTAAAATATCGTTTAGTAAATAAATAAGTGTAAGTACAATTCTGAAAGTTATAGTTAT
>SEYY01000537.1:0-27500 GCA_009176605.1 Armadillidium nasatum
AAGAGTAAGCAAAAAAGGAAAGGGGAGCTTGGAGAGCACCGACGCATGCTATACCTGGTCGAAAGTCAAGGGCCACCACACAAGACTTCCCGAAATCCCAAAGGGCAGAAGACCATAGATCAGTAAGATAGGAGAGTATATCACCAGTTGACCTCGACCGTCGAAAGCCATACTGGTGATCTGAGAGAAGAGAATGAGACTCCAATGATCCAAGAAATGAGAGTTGAGGAGAGTTTCAAAAATTTTAGACAGAACACAAGTGAGAGCTATAGGTCGATAGTTAGAAGGGTCAGAGCGGCTACTTTTTTTCAAGATCGGCTGAATTAAAGCACTCTTCCAGCATTTAGGAAAAGTATTAGTATTAAGGCATATAGAGTAGAGCTGAACGAGGACAGGCGCTAACTCGGAAGCACACTCCATCAGAACACGAGGGGAAATGCCATTCGGGCCACTGGCCTTCCCGACGTTCATAAATTTCAGGATCCCATGCATATGATCATGAGTAATTACAGGTAGAGACATGGGATACCCGTAAGGAGAAGGAGTAGGAGGAGGGATGCCAGAATCGAGCAGGTTGAAATTAGATGAGAAAAGGATGCCGAAGAGATTAGACTTTTCAGAGGGAGTATTAGCTACAGAACCATCAGAGCGAATAATAGGAGGAAAGGCAGATTTACAGAAGTTATTAGAGATATTTTTGACAAGAGGCCAAAAATTTTTATCAGTAGGAGAGCCATGGAGTCAGCGCACTTCCTTTATGAGAAAGTACACTTATTCCGTCGAAGAACATCCCTGCAACGATTCCGAGCTGAGTGAAAATTGGTGAGAGTGATAGGAGAAGGAGAGTTTTTCCATTCACGATAAGCATTGTCTCTTACCCGAAGGGCAAGAGAACAGTTGCCATCGACCCATGGATTTTGAGGAGAAAAAGATTTAGTTGAAGATGGAATAAATATTCTCATCCCATCAATATATATATATATATATATATATATATATATATATATATATATATATATATATATATATATATATATATATATATATATATATATATATATATATATATATATATATATATATATATATATATATATATATATATATATATATATATATATATATATAATATATATATATATATATATATATATATATATAATATATATATATATATATATATATATATATATATATATATATATATATATATATATATATATATATATATATATATATATATATATATATATATATATATATATATATATATATATATATATATATATATATATATATATATATATATATATATATATATATATATATATATAAAGTTGAGATAGCTTCCTTTTTAGAGAACCTTAATCTAATAAGAAAGGTTAATAACAAGCGTTTCCACATACTCATTTAATACAATGTGAACGTTTCATACTTCGCGTATATCCGCCTTCAGCTTTTATAAGATGAAAAGCCTCAAAACACCTAACCTCTTAGAAGCTTGTTTAGGAAGAGAAGTAATGTGATCTTTCCAAGAAAGATCACAGAAAAAGAAACACCAAGAATATGAAGGAGAGATGAAGGTTTGAGTTGTGAGTTTTTGAAGAAGATATAATAGTTGTGTGGAAAATTGTGTCGAGCAGAGGGATGGAAGAATTGAGTTTTGGTGGCATTGAAAACAAAAATGTTTTCTCTGCCCCAATTTCAAATGCGAGATAGATCAGGGGTCAGTTGCCCCAAGACTACCTCCCTTGCCTCTATTAACTGCTGTTGTGAGGGGTGCCTTTCAAATTAAAAAAAGTAATAAATGGTGGAGTCATTGGCATAGGAGCTGATAGGAAATGAAGTAAGAGAGAGAAGGTTATTAATGAAAAGCAGAAAAAGGGTTGGGGATAGGAAAGTTTGGAAATCAAACCTTTGCGACAGACTCTATCAAACACTTTCGATATGTCCAGCGCGATAGCAATAGATTCACCGAAATGAAGAAGAGCGGAGGAACAAGAGTTAGAGAGAAGGGAAAGAAGATCACCAGTAGAGCGTTTCTTTCAAAAGCCATGCTGGCGATCAGAGATAAGATTAGAAGAATTGAGATGTTTCCAAATCTTCCTGTTAACGATAGATTCGAAATCTTTGGAAAGAACAGATGCTAAAGAAATGAGACGATAGTTATAGGGTTGAGAGGGATCCCCCTTTTTCGGCACAGACTGAATGAGCGCACGTTTCCAGTAAGAAGAGAAGGTTGAAGTAGAAAGAAAAAGACGAAATAGTTTACCAAGGAAGGGTGCAAGCTCTGAAGCATAAGTTTTGAGAACGACAGGAAGGATACCATCAGGACCGTACGCCTTCATTGTGTTAAGCTTTGAGGGAGCAGAAAAGACGCCTTTAGATATATATATATATATATATATATATATATATATATATATATATATATATATATATATATATATATATATATATATATATATATATATATATATATATATATATATATATATATATATATATATATATATACTGATGGATCGCATGTCATATTTTCTTATTTGCAGATGCTGATGCGGATGTTGAATTTTTGTCAAGTGAGGATGCGGATGTTGAATTTTCAAAAGTGCGGATGCGGATGCGGATGTGGATACCATCACTGATATACATATAGTTTTTCTATGTTTTTGAATTGATTTCCCTACTTTAAATTCTCTATCACTGGCGCTGGAGTTTGTTGGTGGGCACAAATATACTCTTGCCAGTGTTGCTAGTGTGGGGAGATCATTCTTGTTTGCCTTCCAGAAGGCAATAGAGTCATCGTTGATGTTAAATTTTTTTCCATTTTCATATATTTATTCAACTCAGTCAGAGTAGATTCGATTAAATTCGGACATAGTCCTGTACTGGCTTCTGAATCATTGGACTCCGCAAGGACAACATCCCACGAAGATGAGAATATAGAAGATTTAGGTTTCTAAAAATTTTTTAAATTTTCGTTACTTAAAGTCTTTAAAATTTAATTTAATATCACCTGTATTTTAATGTTGAAACTAGTACTATAATTATTATATTTACCTCATTAGACTGCAATGGACACATTTCCATATCGTCTTCAGTATTGAAATTTAATTTTTATTATACAAAATCTGTAATTTTCTGAAATTTTTTTCTGAAAAAATGCATATAATCGTTAATTTAAGTGAATGTTGGCTATTCTTCTCCTTTCTTATAACTAAACTAATCTCAATTAATATTATATCTAATTTTCTTAACTTAAAATTTTCGTGCTTTTGATCTTTTTTCAAATTTTATGCAACCCCGGTCAGAATTCCTGTCCCTGGCCTTGCAAAATTCCAACCCCGGTCGGTCCCTAGGTGTGATTCACATCAATGTTTACAAACTTCGACAGATGGAAGGTGGCATCATCACAATGGAATTAAACGTAATAAATATAGGGCCGTTAGTCTCTCGTTTATGTGATACCGAAGAAACAATTTGGGAATGAAACAAACACCATATGTACAGAAAACTAGTTTTCTGACTGAACTTTAAATCATTATTTTATATTCCCAGTTTTCTTTTAAATCATTAAATTGTTTTATTTCCCAGTTTACTAAAAAACAGAGAGCAAATATCCTATTGAAATTCTTGAAGCTAACCCTGGTAGAGGCATGCATGTATGAAATTGAACCCAAATATAGTAAAATTCAATAAAATAATTATTAAACTATAATTTATTTATTTGCAAAATCTTTATCTCATTAATAAACTATTAAGAAAGAGAAAAAACTAAAAAATATTTGATCTTGCTCCAAATCTCCTGAAATGTCACCAGAGAAAATTTCACAGTGGAATCACTGTTTTTTTGAATTCTCATGCTAGGGCATGGCAGAAGCTTGGGGACCAGAGCTATTTATTATTCTAACATAACCTAACTAAGGCATACAAATGCAGAAGAGTATTTTACTGCCAAAGAATACTTTGCTTAACAGCCTTGATTTGTAATTACTAAAACAAAACAAGATCCATTCTAAGAGCCCTCAGAACAACTTCGAAGAATCTTAGGACCAAATGAAAACAAATTCCAGCTTAAGAACTGTGCTGAAGAAAGATGACAAAATTTTCTTAGGTGAGATTAAATATTTGTTGGTAATTATCTCTTTCATAATTTGCTCAATACCCATATAAAAATAAACTCTGTAAATTAATCAAATTTTCATTTAGAGTTATTTATGGCTGATGCCTGATTTTATATACAATTTGGTACTATTTTCATGTATGCATTTATGGGAGTTGCCTTCAACCTTTAATAGAGTTCTCTAATTACTTTGATTGAAAGTTACTAAAATTATCTGATAAAAATAATATAAACTTTGATTAGTTCTTTGATTACAATTTAGTGTCCTGAATTTTGATAGACCATTTTATTTAAGTTGTACACACTGGGATATAGTATTACAACTTAGTTTTAAACCTTTCTTTATCATTTTTTTTTTATATTTTACTGAATTGTATGGCAGGACTTATCTATATTATATAAGGTGTTTTAGAAAACATATTTTGAAACTTATAGGTTGCATAGTTAGAATTCTTCCCATATTTATAGGAAGGTGTTTTATATTTTCTTTAAAGAAAAGTTATATAGTAGTACTATTCGTACAGTATATTCATAAAAGTATTTGTTTACAGAGGAGCCGAGTTGTATGAAGTTCTCTCTCACCAACCTATCAACTTGACCAGAACAGTCTGAATTATTATAATAATTATTATTATCATCATCATCATTATTTCTGTTAGCATTAATATTAAAAAATTTAAAAAAAATTAACTTTCAAAGTTTTTTTTTTTTTTTTTTTTTTTTTTTTTGCCTTCAGAATTGTTTTTTATTTTTGCTAATATACTTAAAAAATTTAGTTTTATTCTAAAAGTATGTTCAATCTTGATAAAGTTTTTTTTCTCAAAACTTCTATTTAATTTTGAACCATATAATTAATTAATCACTTTTTCGGCTACCATATACCATATCTTTTTATGCTGCAGGCAACAAAAGGGGAATACCATTACAACATGTGTTCAAAATGTATGACCTTGGCCTGGATACATAACTCGCATCGGAGACCATACTGGCCTGTAACTACCGGAGGTCCTTAGTGTTACTATAACGTGAGTAGTAACAGTGGAATATTTTCAATCCTGGGACGGGCAGATAAGCCTAACGGGATTTTGATTTGCAATTGCAAATCACTCAGCTCAAATCAACCTCATGCTTTTGCCTGACGTTGTTTTGGGGAGTTCAACTCATCTAAATTGGACTCAAGTCGTGGAAAAGTGCCCCTGGGAGGCCCGTGAACCCCCAAAACCGGTGTCTGAAAGTTACTTGAGCTTTCGGTATTGCTACTTTCACCTCATAATCATTTCTGAGGTTCAATCAGGTTGAAATCGGCTCGAATCAGAGGGAAAGGGTACGTGGGGGGACCATGAACCGACAAAAAAAAGGTCAGGAAGGTACCTGAGAATGCAACATCTCGCGCAGTTGCAGAAAAGACCATTTGGCTTATCTGCCCGTTCCAGGATCGACAATATTCCACTGTTACTACTAACGTGTTGTGCCTTCCTCGACCCTTTGCAGTAAATTTTGTCTATCGGTAATTTTCTCCCCATAAAACAGCTGCTTTAGATGATCCGATAAATAAAAGTCACAAGGATTGACGTTTGTAGACCTTGGTTTACAAAAATATTTAAAAATGAAGGCCCACAATGTGTGTTCCACATACAAAAAATATTTAAGTAATTTATAAATATTGCAAAATTTTAAGATTTTAATACCGCAAGTTTGACTTATGATAAAAACTACTCAACTTTGGGAAATGTGAATTAAAAGAGAAAAAAAAAATATTACTTTTACTCTTCATTAAATTGTACATTTCAAAATTTAATAAATTAATAACAAATTTATTAACTCCAAGCCAAAAGCTCCATGAACACGGCAAAAGCAAAAACCAGCCCAAACTGAAATAAAAATGGAAGTTATATTTAGGCTGGCTTTCCAGTCTTTAAACAAAAAATGCAAATATTAAAGAATTTCAGTTATAAACTAAATAAACTCACAATGTAAACAAACTTCAAATATGTCAGTCTTGTGACTTGCAGACAAAAAACCAAATATGGCCAAATGATTAAACTGAAAACTGAAAATTAAATATAAAAATGGGAAACTCGCCTATATTGGCAATCCTTTATAAAAGTAAGGATAATCAAGAAAATGATAAAAGAAAAGCCTGATACTTCAGACCCACTTACCAAATTTTGTTCCTTGATTTTATCTTGCCGCCTCATCCACTATCCCCCTTCAAGAACTAGAAGCCTTTTGATTGATCGGAAATGTAGTCAGATATGATGGTGATCCCAGGTGGACAAGTATATAGTATACTTCTTGAAGTCCACTTTCAACTTTATACTCCCAGTACAGATGAAATTCCCATGGGAAAGGAGTAAAAAAAATAGTTTTAGTTATGGTCAGTATAACAAAATTTATGAACAATTTACCAATAACAACCACTAAAAATATAGTTGTTACATATAGGTAGTAGCGAAAAAATTAGAATCTATTTTCTTAAATTTTCATCCTCTAACAACAACTGGGCTGTTTTCTTCTTCTTTAGGGCTTTTTGGGGAAGGTTGGGGATGGTACAAAATTAGGTGTAAGTTCAAAAGTATCAGGCTCTTAAATTTGAAAAATTTGAAATTATTATTATTATTAAAAAAAAATTTTTTTAAAAACCTACTTGAAATTTATTTTAATTAAAATTTTATTTAAAAATAACAATTTTTATACATTGGGAGGGGGCATTAAATTATCAATAGTTTGATAATTTAAACATGAAAATAATTTTTTTTTTTTTTTTTTTTTTTTTTTTTAAACAAACATTTACTCTACAGGTTCCATTTTTATCAGCCCAACACCAGTATGCTTTTAATCAGAAGCTTTTTTTATTAAAATTAAATTAGTGACATGTCTTTTTACAATTTCTCCATTGCCTTTCTTAATGAAAGCCTCTACCACCTCACCTATGTCATTTTCTCTTATTCCAGTTATTATCCCCATTGGATAAAAATAGGGTTTTGAAAATTTATGTTTAATGGCAACAATATCATTAATTTCAAGTTTTACATGAGTTTTTGTTTTATATCTGTTTGCCTTGTTAACACTTAATTCTCTTAAATTGGTCAAAAACTCATTATGATAAAGAGAATGCAAATTGCTTTTTACTTTTTGAAACTTTTTATATGTTTTATATAGTTTTTGCTGATCAGTTTGTTCATTGTTTGGAATCCAATCTGGATCATCACTGTCATCAGCCTCAGATAGATGCAAATGGGGTGCAATTACCAGATTAGGGGGCTCATACCCTTTCAGCAAAATTTCTGGGCTCAGCACAGAAGGTACTGAGGGATCAATATTGTGATTATTTAGAAGAGGCTTGAAAGCTAAAGGTCTCTTATTAATTAACATATTTACTTCTTTAATGAGCAAATAAAACTGATCATATATTAAAATATTTTTAGAAATGCTTCCATAGATCATATTTTTGACCTGCTTAACAAGAGATTCTACAACTGCTCCCAAAAAACTAGAGTTGGGTGGATAAGTGGAGAAATTTAAAATGTTAATATTCCGTTCTTTAAGGTAATTTTGGACCTCAACATCATTTAAAAAGGATTGAATTATATTAAATGAACTAACTATAGGAGATCCTGCATCACTCAAAATTTTTTCTGGGTAACCATATTCATAAACATGAATTTGAAAAGCATTAATGAAAGACTCAGAATCAATATTCTTACACATCAATAAATTCACAGCTCTGCTCCACATGCATGTTATAATTAAAATATACACCTTAACATTAACATTATTAACCTTAACAGAAAAAGGACCAATATGGTCTAAAGCCACCTCCCTATAGAAAATTTCTTTAGGAGAAATTCTGAATTCTGTATAGTCATTCTGGTTAATTTTTATTGTTCTACCATATAACCTTTTGCAGAGAAGGCAAGATTTTAAACATTTCTTTACAGTTACATATGCTGAAGGAATGTAAAACTCCTTTCTAAGAATTGCAAGCAACTTATAAATTCCTGCATGTTTAGCCTTAATATGATTTTCAAAAATAAGGTTTTTAGTAAATGAACAGTCTTTAGACAATAAAATGGGAAATTTTTCATTAAAATTACTTTTTAATTTACTGAATTTAGACTTTACTCTAATTAAGCCATCAGAGTCCAAAAACAAGTTTAGTTGATTTGCAAGATTACTTGATGTTCCAACAAGGGGATTTAATAAATAGTCATATGTATCTGCAAAGTTAATTTGTTGGAGCTCTTTTATAAACCAAGGAACAACTATCTTTATAATCACATTTCATCTCCATGGAAGGGAAAAGAGATGGGTTTTTTGATTTTACTTTTAATTTTAAAATATAAACATACTTTCTAACATAGTGAGTAACCCTACACATTTTCTTAATAGATGAAAATCTATCTAATGCAATAACTGGTTCCACCTGGTTAGAAGAAATAACATTAACCTGAAAGTTAAAATGAATATTAAAAGGGATTTCAAATGCAATGGTTTCCTCAGATTGTGACAAATTTGGACCCTTAAAATAATTAGTTTTTTGTAAAACCTTATGAGAAATACAACGGGTAACCATATCTGCAGGATTATTTAGACCTTTTACATGGTGAAATACAACCTTATGAATCTCACACAATTTTATTATATTATTTAACTTATTGTTAATAATGGTTCCTTTTCTTTCTACCTTACTGGTCTTCTTTACTTTGGCTGGTACCTGAGAATGCAACATCTCGCCCAGTTGCAGAAAAGACCATTTGGCTTATCTGCCCGTTCCAGGATCGACAATATTCCACTGTTACTACTAACGTGTTGTGCCTTCCTCGACCCTTTGCAGTAAATTTTGTCTATCGGTAATTTTCTCCCCATAAAACAGCTGCTTTAGATGATCCGATAAATAAAAGTCACAAGGATTGACGTTTGTAGACCTTGGCGGCCACGGTGTCAGACCATTGATAAAAATCCACCTGTCTCGAAGGAATGTAGCCCAGTCGTGCTGAAACCAGAAACCACATACGGAGCATATGCTGGAGCTGCATTTTTATATATATATATATATATATATATATATATATATATATATATATATATATATATATATATATATATATATATATATATATATATATATATATATATATATATATATATATATATATATATATATATATATATATATATATATATATATATATATATATATATATATATATATATATATATATATATATATATATATATATATATATATATATATATATATATATATATATATATATATATATATATATATATATATTATTTCTTTGTGATGATTTCACCTTCTATCTGTCAAAATTTTTAACGACTGTGTAAATCATCCTGTATAATTATTAATATTTGGTCGATTTACAAATTGCTATTTTCCTTTAACAAATAGGAAATTATGATGATAATATAGCACAAAAGAGAAGAATGAAATAAAAGATAAACTCGTAAAAATAAAATTCCTAATTTAACTTTTTTCTCGATTAACCTTTAGGAAAAATGAACTTATAACTTAGGCATGTAATGTCTAAATGGTTATCTTAAAACAATTGTAAATGTCTCTGTTTAATGTTATTGATTTTTTTTAGAATGCTTTCATGATCTATTCCTTTTGGTGCGTTTCTCCTCAAACACCAAGAAAACTGATTTTTTCTTCATTAATGGGGTCATTGACAGTCTGTGTGGCCGATTAATGGCAGTCAATTTCGGACATTTTTAGACATGTTTTGGAATTATTTTTTTATTTTTAAAGAAACTAGCATCAAATTTCTGAAATGTTCATCATTGAAGAAGATGCGCATTTTTGCAGTCCTTTAAAATTTTTGTAGTATCAATAGTTTTGGAGCTCCACAAGCCTTCCTTTTATTCAATGCGAGAGTCTAGTAACTCGAGATCAAACTAACTCAAACTTTCAGGAACATTGTAGGAAGTCCATATCAAAAAAAATATTGTGGGGATTTTTGATAATTTAGCCAAAATCAAAATTTTTTTTACAGAATATTTTGGCTTACAACTTATTTCTAGGGATAAATCTCAAAAAACTATCTTGCAATAAATTTTAATACATTGTCTTCCTGCAGCCTTCCTGGAAGTTTGGGACAAATCGGTCAAGAAACAAAAAGCTTTTGATAAAAGAGGAGATTATGGAGGAATGATGAGGAGAATCGGACCCCTTTTTCTCTTCGATGGGAGGGTCTTGTCACTCGTCCAATCTAGCCAAACTTTCAGAAGAACTGCACAAAGACCTTACCTGAATGTACATTTTTTTGATAAGTCTCCGAAGAAAAAATTTAAAGCTAAAATATTTTGGAAAAAATTTAAGGAGTGACGTCATTCTCAAGACTTTTTTTTTTTTTTTATTATTTGAGATATTGAGCTGAAATTTACAATGTATATGCATTTTTTAAATTAATTAACATTCGATTTCTGACGTTTTTCTGAGTTTCTAACGGTTTAGCAGTTATAGGGGGTCAAAATTCAAAAAGAGATTAAATAGAAGTGGTAAAATAGTGGTCAGAATGATCCAAAAACTCCCCTGTACATTCTTAGCCCCAATTTCTACAATATTAACCGAGAACATTTGGGAATAGTACGGATAGTGTTTGATTATAGAAGTTCAAATTTTTTTTGAAAAAAAAATTGAAAAAATATATACCCTTCCGGAGAAAAAAATTTCTTAAAAAAAATCCCTGTATTGAATGTTTTTGAAAATTGGATATTGTTTAGAGGAGGGATGGATCTAAAATGTTTATTTAAGACACTTTTAAAAACTAATTGTTTGATTCGAGATACAGCCTCTCAAAATTTGGAAAATTTGAAATTTCGTTGAAAATTCGGCCATTTTCGATAAGCTGTATCTCGAATCAGACAAATAGATTTTAAAAGTGTTTTAAATAAAAGTTTTAGATCTATCCCTCCTCTATTAAAGCTCAAAAAAAAGACTTCCAATCAAGATTTTTTTTTTTTTTAAGGTTTTTTTTTTTTTTTTTTTTTTTTTTTTTAAAATTGGAAAAAAAAAAATTTCGATACTTGGTCAAGTAAGGGCATATAACCTGTTTTCTGTTATGCACACATCAAAACTTTGTGAATAGTTTTTATAGCCAATAGATTTTGGAATATACACACCAAATTTCAGACCAAAAAAATTTTTTATGCGTCCTCACGGTAGATTTAATTAAACTTACCTTAAATTTAAAAAATTTCAACTAAACTTTAAGTCGCTCGTAAAAACGTTAGGAATGGAGTTTTTTCGTCGGGAAAAAAGCTATATATACTGAAATTTTCAGGAGAATCGGATGAAATTTTTTTTTCAACATCTCATCTTTCCCTTAAAAATTAAAAAAAATTTCCTTTATTTTTTAATTGTTCAGATTTTGATATGTACATAAAAAAGAAATGATAAATATAAAAAAGTTGCCAGTCAAAATTTTCGAGAAAAATTTGAAAAATTAATTTCTTTTTTTTTTTTTTTCGAAATTATTTGGTTACAACACTTTTTCTAGAGATACATATAAAAAAAAATCCTAGAAACATCTTTTAGATATGGTCTTCCAGCATTGTTTCTGAAAATTTGGGCTAGATAGACGGTGGCAAAACCCTCGCAACGAAAAATAAAAAAAAAATCCTACAAACATCTTTTAGATATGGTCTTCCAGCATTGTTTCTGAAAATTTTGGTTAGATAGACGGTGGCAAAACCCTCGCAACGAAAAATTGGAGGATCTGTTGACCTCCGAAACTACTGATACTACAGAAATTTTAAAGGAATGCAAAAATGCGTGTATCACTCAATTATGAACCAACTTCAGATTTGATACTGATACCTTTAAGATAAAAAAAATTTACTCAAAAATAAAAAATGTCCAAAAATGTCCGATTCTCCTCATTCATCAAAGCAGAAAAGCCTAAATAATTTTTTGCAGTTTGTTTTCTAATCTCCAAAATGTTGTTAGTATGCCTCAGGAAGGGCAAAGATAATTACAGGATAGGCTGCGCAGGAGCGTAAAAAAAAACTTCTATTTATATATTTGCTAGTTTTTTCTATAGCAAAGAAAGAATATAGCCTTTATTCAAGAGAATTTATTCACGGTCTAATGAGATTATTTTTTATAGGAAAAATTTCTTGAGTGGCGTCGCTGATTCATCAAAAATATAAACAATACAAAGGCGACGTAGTAGAATTTCTACTTAATTTGAAGATGTAATTTTATAAAAAAATAATTACTCTTTTTTATTATATTTTAACTTTTAATTTATTTGTATTATCAAAATTAAATTACAATGAAATGAAATTTCACTTTCAATCTTCACTTGAAATTATAAAATAAAAAAAAAATTGATTTTTATTCACAACATCAGTGGCCATGAATTAGTAAAATAAAAATAAATTAAAATGAAATAAAATAAAAATATTGTACTAAAAATTCATTTAAAAATTACCTAAAGGCAATTTTTTTTAACATATGTCAAATAAATGAAGTGCTTTTTCAATTTTTTTCCTTTTTATGATCGATGAGTCTTCCCTAAAAGAAATGGCTACAGATCACATGGCAACTATGAATTAGTCCCATAAATAGCGAAAAATGGGTTTCGGTCCTTAAAAATAGATGCTCTTGTTACTAGAATCCGAGTAGTGGATTGATTTTTCATTGAACGTGCGTGGTAATATTCGAAAACCGATAACTGATTTCTTTTAAAGTAAAATTATGTTCAAAACAGAAATGGCAGTTCCAGTGGAAGAGAGGTGAGTAGTATGTAGTATTAAAATACCATGTGACGAACTTTAGGTAGAGATATATTTTCCCTTCCCTCCATGGCTGTTCAGTACAGTATCAGAAAGTCCTGAAAAATGGTAATATTAGAAAAGTTGGGAAATGAGTAGTGTAAATTAAAAGAACCTAAATTGTTATAACAAACTATGACTTATGATTTTCTTACTAGTAATACTACTATTTCGTGAAAGGTGTGGTTTGTTTGGGAATTATAGTTTTAAGTAGAACATTCATTTGGTTTCTAGAACAAAATTAGGTAATAGTCAAACAAAACCCACCCAACTGTAATTTGGTTATAGGCTTATAAAAATGGTGTTTATAGATACTAGTTCCAATAGGATTTTTATTTTTTCATTTTTTATTCTATAAAGGCCAAATTTTTTCTTAAAATTTTTTTTAAGAAGGCATTGCATAAATTCTAATGAAGCATTAAATATCAATTTTGGGTATTAGCAGTTGTCATAAAAGTAAGGGTACAAGGGTCAATTGAGTATATATATAATATATTTTTTTTACTGTACTGAAAACATAAAAATATATTGAAATAAATTAAAGTAAGTATAATTAAGCATGGAATAGCTCTTTTACTAAATAAAAATATCAAATACACAAATATGTGGTAAATGTATAGTTCCCAGTAATAAATTTTTCTTATCAAAATTATGAAAATGAATTGGTTGGAATTTTTTTTAGATTAAGCCATGGAAAATGATTCTGTAAAGTTAAATCACATAAAATTAAAGTTATATATATGACTTTAACAATACATCATACTGCTTTAATGGTATATTATCATTTGGCTTTGCACTGTTGGAGGGAATTATACAAAAATTTATAACTGCTTTTGAACCCTCAAAAAAAGGTTGAAAATTAAAAAATAAAATTTTCATATATTGAAGTAATGATATAATGAAATAGGAAAAAAAATAAATTGGGTATATTCGATTTTTTAAAGAAATTTTTTATATATATATATATATATATATATATTATATATATATATATATATATATATATATATATATATATATATATATATATATATATATAATGATGGAAAGATTCGTTCTTTGAGAACTTTAAATGTAGAATAAAATGGGTTGAGAGAATTGCTATAAACATTAACAACTTTATTGATATACATTTCAACCTATTATAACTAGATATAATGGATACTATGATAAATAATAATATTAATCAATAATAGTAAATAAATAATAATGATTTATCATAATTATATTAATACCAGTAATAATAATAATAAATAAATACATTAATAATAAAAAATAAAGAATAATAGTAATAAATAATAAATAATAAGTAATAATTAAATAAATAATTATCAATTTTAATAGTAATAATATAAATAAAAATTAAAATATAGTAATGCTTACAATTACAACCTGAATAATAATATAAATAAAAGTAAAAATATAAATAATAAGTACACCAGATAGTAATATGGAAATAATTATTATACCATATAGGAAACTTACTTATTACTTTATTAAAGAAAAAAATTATACTGAAAAGAAACTGGGATTAGGGTTTAATGTTATGTTGGTTTTAAATTTGGAATTATGTTGGTTGGTTGTAACTTAAATATTGTATTGATGGATAAATAATACGTATTTCCATATTACTATTGAAAAATATAAATATTTTTACTTTTATTTGTGCGCTATTATAAACATTATTACTGTATTTTTAATTTTTATTTTTTATTTTTGCTACCATTATTAATATTGGTTATTATTTATTTATTATTACTACTACTATTACTAATTGTTTATTACTATTCTTTATTTTTTTTATTATTATTGTTATTACTGTATTTATTATAATACATTATTAATTTTTATGCATATTATTATTATTATTATATTGATTTTTATGACTACCTATTATTATTAGCATTATTATTATTACCACTATTGTTGGTATTAACATAATTATGGTAAATCATTATTATTATTAGTTATTATTCTTATTATTATTACTATTATTTATCATAGCATCTATTATATCTGCAGATGACCTTAGTAATGGGTTGAAAAGTTGTTTTTGTGTTTCAATAAAGTTGTTAGTTTGCTGCCATTCTCTCTCTCTCTCTCTCTCTCTCTCTCTCTCTCTCTCTCTCTCTCTCTCTCTCTCTCTCTCTCTCTCTCTCTCTCTCTCTCTCTCTCTCTCTCTCTCTCTCTCTCTCTCTCTCTCTCTCTCTCTCTCTCTCTCTCTCTCTCTCTCTCTCTCTCTCTCTCTCTCTTCTCTCTCTCTCTCTCTCTCTCTCTCTCTCTCTCTCTCTCTCTCTCTCTCTCTCTCTCTCTCTCTCTCTCTCTCTCTCTCTCTCTCTCTCTCTCTCTCTCTCTCTCTCTCTCTCTCTCTCTCTCTCTCTCTCTCTCTCTCTCTCTCTCTCATTCTCTCTCTCTCTCTCTCTCTCTCTCTCTCTCTCTCTCTCTCTCTCTCTCTCTCTCTCTCTCTCTCTCTCTCTCTCTCTCTCTCTCTCTCTCTCTCTCTCTCTCTCTCTCTCTCTCTCTCTCTCTCTCTCTCTCTCTCTCTCTCTCTCTCTCTCTCTCTCTCTCTCTCTCTCTCTCTCTCTCTCTCTCTCTCTCTCTCTCTCTCTCTCTCTCTCTCTCTCTCTCTCTCTCTCTCTCTCTCTCTCTCTCTCTCTCTCTCTCTCTCTCTCTCTCTCTCTCTCTCTCTCTCTCTCTCTCTCTCTCTCTCTCTCTCTCTCTCTCTCTCTCTCTCTCTCTCTCTCTCTCTCTATATATATATATATATATATATATATATATATATATATATATATATATATATATATATATATATATATATATATATATCAAGGTTTGGAGGTAGAGCCCTGTGTAGACAAATGATTGTGTGCCTGTATTTACAATGTCATTGCTATACTTTATTTTATAATATTTCATCTTCATAGTTTCAATATATTAAAATTTTTTTTTATTTTTTATTTTTCTCTGAAGTAGTAATAAAGTAAAAAGCCAAATAATAATACACTATTCAAGTAGTATGATGTGTTGTTAAATTGTTGTACTTATTTCTCTACGTTAATTAATTTTTGTTTTTTTTTTGTTTACAAAATTGTTTTCCATGGCCTAACCTAAAAATTTTTTATCATCAATTTGTCATCTTAGTTGCAATATATGAAGAAAAATCATTTACTAATGGGAACTTTACATTTAACAAATATATATTATAAAATATATCCTATATAAATTTTTGGTAAATATGCAGTTTGCGTCTCTTGCCTGGTATTTATCTATTCAAAATGTAAACTGGAAATGTGATGTATATTGTAGAAAAATTTAAATGGTTTAGAAAAGAAACGAAAGTCAGGTGGCTATCAAGAGGAAAGGCTTTAAGTCTCATACATGAACTCTAGAAAGAATTACTTGCATTTTTTTTAAGCAGAAAAACACCAATGTTTCTGTGACTATTTAAGATTGAAATTTTGAATTTCCAGACTGGCATATTTAACAGAGATATTTACACATCTTAATAGTCTTAACACAAGCATGCAAAGTAAAAATAAAAATATTTTTACTTTGACAGAAACTGATTGCATTTCAGAAAAAAATAGCAATTTAGAAAACTAGAGCTAAAAATGGTAACTAAAATGTTTTCATTATTTGGTAAAACCAACATAAAAGAAATGACTCCTATTGTAGTTGAGCATTTGACAATTCTAGAAGAAAAATTAAACTATAATTTTCAATCACTAAATAGAGAAGATTATGACTGGTTTCTAAATCCATTCATAAAAATTTTACCTGATGTTGGTTTGAACTTAAAAGATGAAGAATTGGCTTCTACTTCCAGTGATCAGGGACTTAAAATCAAGCATGCAGAATTCTCTATTGATGCTTTTTGGATTTCTATTAGAAAAGAATATCCATCAGTAGCTAAAAAAGCTTTATCCATTGTGATGCAGTTTTCCATATCATATTTATGTGAATTGGGATTTTCTTCACTCACCAACATTAAATGTAAAAAAAGACAAAGTCTTTATTGCATTGAAGATATGTGTTAAAATTTTTATGAATGGATTTAGAACCCAGTCATAATCTTCTCTATTTAGTGATGGAAAATTATAGTTTAATTTTTCTTCTAGAATTGTCAAATGCTCAACTACAATAGGAGTCATTTCTTTTATGTTGGTTTTACCAAATAATGAAAACATTTTAGTTACCATTTTTAGCTCTAGTTTTCTAAATTGCTATTTTTTTCTGAAATGCAATCAGTTTCTGTCAAAGTAAAAATATTTTTATTTTTACTTTGCATGCTTGTGTTAAGACTATTAAGATGTGTAAATATCTCTGTTAAATATGCCAGTCTGGAAATTCAAAATTTCAATCTTAAATAGTCACAGAAACATTGGTGTTTTTCTGCTTAAAAAAAATGCAAGTAATTCTTTCTAGAGTTCATGTATGAGACTTAAAGCCTTTCCTCTTGATAGCCACCTGACTTTCGTGTGTAAAATTAAGCATTTATGGTGGGAATCCATATCTCCACCAATTTGTTTAAATGAGCTAGTCTTCAGTCATCTGCTTTTTATATATTTAACCATTTTAGCAACTTGATCTAATACGTCTTTTAATTCAACTGGTAATGCTTTCTAAACTAGTCCCTCTCCATGTAGAAAGCAATGAGTTTGGATAACATTTGGATTGTTTTACTAATTGATGCAAGACCTTTCATCAAACCTACCATTTATGGAGCACCATCAGTGCATATTTCAACAGGATTTCCATAAAAAAATTCCATTTTTTAAAATAACCAACTAAAACATTAATCTTGACCTCTTGTATGACATCAAAAAATTGATTTATGGTTTGACAAATAAATGTAAGTAATTGGTTCTCTTGTAGTGTAAATTCTGAGTTTGCTAATCCACACATTTTCTTCTGCAATCAGCAGACAAATCCATAATTCAAAATGAATTCAAAATTCATAGGTGAATTTTGTCAATTTCTTGCTCTGCCTCATCTCCAACATTGTTTTACCCATCTTTCTACATGCGGGGAAGATAATAGACTGATAAAGTATGAGATTTCATTTTTAATGCAATCAATTTGGCTATCTCAATAAAAGCAATTTGAACTTTTTCTGAGATTGTAAACTTTTAAAAAAAAATATTTATCCTGCTTTGATTGCTGTTCTGACAGTCTTTGGAAATAATTAAAATATTTTCCTTGAAGATATTTTTTTTTTTTTTTTTTTTTTTTTGTTTTTTTTTTTTTTTGATTAATTATAAAATATTTTTAACTTGCTAGGTGAGAAGGCTTTGTTAGACATTTTCTCACCATAGACAAGGTAAAATCAAACTTTTAAATAAGTATTGCAGTACTGATGATTAGGCATTGCTTTTACCATATTACTAGTACAAGGCTTAGTTACTTTTGATAAATGTTCATGTTCAGATTCGCAGTTGTCACTGTTATTTTTCCTTTTAATAAACCTATCCATTTTTATTTAAAATATTTTCCCTAAAATATAATTACAGAAAAATGAAATACTGCTATTAAATATTTACGCTAAATAAGCATTATTTGCACAAAAACAAAAAACTTCCAATCTGATTGAAATCAATTAGTCAATGACAAGTGGACAATAAAATGCCTTATCAGCCAATGAGGACTCTATCCTCAAAGTGCAGATGCCAATAGCTGTTAATAATTCAATTTACAATTTTGAATTCGTATTTGCTTTTTCTATGAATTTTATTTTTAATGAGTATGTGGATTTTTTAATTAACTTATAACAACATAAATAAAATAAATATACCAGGAAATACTACATGAATTTTTTAAACAATTAATAAATATTAAAACATAGACACAGACAAATGCACCAATTGTGATCATTAAAAACGCTCTTGTACTCAAAATACTGTACAAATGTAAATTAATTATATAATATGGAGGAGGAATTAACAAGCACAAGGGTATTAATTAATATTAATATATATATATATATATATATATATATATATATATATATATATATATATATATATATATATATATATATATATATATATATATATATATATATATATATATATGCAATAAATGGGTCTATAAGGTGTGGGCCTAGGCAGATTAGGTTTTTCTTATTTGTAAAAAGAAAGGAAATTTTACCTTATTTTTTTTATAACCTTATTTGTTTTCAATTCTCTTTGTTTTGGGTTTTAATACAATTAATGTTTGTATCATTTATTATCAAATTGTATCTTTTACATAGATTTTACATTTATGTAAAACACTCATGTGTGTTAAATAAGAACAGCTTTTTCTAACTAGTCATCATCATGTGATATGAGTATATACTGGCAGAAACGATACTGTAATAATCTATATATCATTCCAAAATACAGTTAATATATCAATCCTAAATATCATGACAAATAATTACAATTATAAACCCCTTTTCTTTCTATATATTTATGGTTTATAATTTTTTTTTAAAGGAAAGCTAACATTTGTAATGAATCAAGTACTACACCATAAATATTTTATATTTTATATTTTAATATTAATTGATTTATATTAAGAGTTTTATTTCATATTTTTTTCTCATTTTTAATATATATATATAATTTCAATTCTTTTGCGGTGCACAGTTTGGGAAACACTGCTTTAAACAGTTGCTGTAAGGGACTTGTATTTTTGTCAATATCATTATGTTCCATGATTCATGTCATATAAGTTTTGCTGCATCAAAAATGAAGATAGAAATTTCTATCTTTAATTTTTGCTACCATTATCCTGAGTGGTTATCTGATGTTAACAGATATGAAGAGAAATAAAAGGACTACTGAAATAAATACCTTTTGTAAATATTCCTATTCAGATAGATTTGTATAAAAATTATTATGGATAATTATTTTAGGATTTTTGGATCATTGATTTATTTTGAAATTGAAGCAAATTATTTTCAATTATTTAATAATGTTTGCTGCCAAAAGTCTTTTTAAAATTTTCATTTAACTTTTATGTTATATTATTTTCCTGTGTATGACCTTTATAAATTAATTGATTACTTAAATTGATTAAATTAGATTGTAATATGTATTTGCATATTTATATAGGATCAGCTGATATTTGCTACAGCAAAGTGTCTCACAAAAATCAAGCATCTTCTGAATATTTCTGCTGGTGGATTGCATCTATAAGTTTTGATGCACCAGTATTTCAATAAAGGAATGAACCATATATTAATATTAAAATTATTTTTATTTAGGGCAGAGCCCCTGTTAAATAAATGGGTTCCTATAAGCATTAGAGGAACATGTTTTTTTGGCTTCACTAAAAATATAGACAAATTATACTGAAATGAATTAAATTAAGTGTGGAACAGCAGCAGTCTTGCTCAATAAAATACCAAATACGTAAAAATATTACTATAAAAAATAGTTGTACAGGATGATATTTCAATATAGAAATGAATGAATGATATATTATTAAAATTGATATTTTGATAAATTTCAGTATGTTGATATAATTTATACTCTCTACCATTCACAAGGTCAGAGGGTACAAGAGCCTCCTATAGATAAATATTCTTTTGCCATGCATTGAAATGTAATTATGAAATGATAAATGGTCTATTGATATATAAAAATCTTTGATCTGTCCAAATTCAAAATAACTTAATCATTGTATAATTCTTTATAGTAACATTTTTAGATTCTGATGTATTTATTAAGTAAAAGTACTCTTCTGTACTTAATAGGCTTAATTTAATTCATCTTTATTTTGTCTTTGTATTTTTAGTTGATTAAAAAAAAGAAAAAAAAATATTCGGCTGCTGCTTATTATTACCAATAAATGTTCCTTTATCATGTATTTAAATATAATTATCGAATTCAATATTGAAATTGATGTATTAGCTTATTTATACTGAAATATCAATCTCAGAAAATTCAAAAGGACATCATCAGTGTATGATAATTCATGTTGCTTTAAAAAACATTTTTGGGTATTCTGGTATTTTTGAGTAAAACTGCTTTTCACTTAGGCTTAATTCATTTCAATATATTTTTTCTTTATACTTCTTATCAAGTAAAATGAAAATGATCAGATGTTGCTTACTATTACCAAAGTTAGATCCATCTGAATTTTTTTTTTTTTTTTTTCAATTATTGAAACCATAGACAAAAAATATTGAAATGAATTAAATATCTAAAATGTCACTGTATAAAAATATACCGATAATTGTATGCTACTATTGCCATTTTGAAATTTGATACTGATATTTCAATATAGCGATTTATAGGAATGAATAATATATTGATATTGAAATTGGTGTTAAATAAAATTAATATAGGCCTATAATAAAATGTAAATTTAACATTAACTATTAAAAAAAATTAAACTCCTTATCACTCGCAGGGTCAGGGCAGTAAATTTCTGACTTTTGATTTTAATTATTTTCTAATATTTTAAACCTATGTATACAAAATAAATGTAAATGTATTAAATAAAGCAAACTTGAGGTGTATAAAGACCACTTTTGTATGATAAATGTCAAAAACCTTAATTTCTTGCCATAAAATGAAATTTTATTTGGAGACCTATTATATTTTATATGGAGGGGTACAAAGAGCTTCACCCCTATAGATAAATTTTCCTCTGCCTATAATGTAATTATAGGTTTTGTTGAAATTGATAAGTCAGCCTATCGCTATTCAAAAATGGTAGTCCATTTACAATAAAAATAATTAGTTTATTATAGTACAATTTTTATTTTTTGTTTTTATTGTCAAAATTGGATTTCCACACTTCATTAGGCTTTATTCATTTTATATCAATATAGTCATTTTTAATAATTTAAAAAAAAAAAAAAAAAAAAAAAAATTGCAGCTGATACTTATACCCATTTGTCACTTATATTAACTGGTCTAAAAAAAATTTTTTAATTTTATTTCTATGGTGTTATTTTATTTCTACTGCGTTGGAATAATGAAGACAAAATACATTGAAATTCATTAAATAAAGCCTGATGAATTGTGGAAGACCACTTTTGTATAATAAATACACCAAAAACCTGAAAATTTTATAAAAATACAGAGTCATATTTATTATTGTGTAAAGAGGCTGCCATTTTGAATATTGGTAGACTTATATATAAATATATTGATATTTAATAAATATCAGTATGTAGTGAAAGAGTAACCTTTCCACTACTTGGTAGTGAATAAATTTTCATGTGCAGTGCATTCAAGCATATTTAGTGAAAATGTATTATTGAATTTTTATCAATCCAATATATCAATAGATATTGGTTTATCAGTATCCAAAATGACAGCATGCCAGTTCAGTAATATGTACTGTAAAACAGTGAGAAAACTATCCAAAATTTCAGCTTTCAGAAGGTGCAAAAGAAAAAAATAAAATAAAAAAAAATAAAAAAAATATATATATATACTCATAATTTTTGAGAAGTTTGAAACTTTCTGAATATTTAAATATATAAAGAATATGGAAGTATGCACATTAAAATTGTTTTGAAAATTGAAGGTGATAAGAAAGTGAAACAAGGGAGAGGAAAACTAACGACTGCATATTTTTTTTTTTTTAAATGGCTAAATAGTAGTGCTTTTTATTAATATAAAAGAGTAAGACTATTTTTATAGTTTTATCTAAAAAAAATTTGAAGGAAAAAAATTATTTTTAGGCTGAAATATTTGACAAAAATCAGACATATCTGGAAAAAAATTTTATACTAATTTTAATTAAAAATTTTCAGCACATTCCCATTGTCAAATTGTCTTGATAAATTGGCCTGTAGGGTAGTTAAATAATCAGTTTTGCTTTTAATGTAATTGAATATTTCATGTCTGGCATAAATACAATACTATAATAATAGAGTTTAATTTGAAATAAAAAATCACTGTTTATAAGCCCATACTGTGATCCATTTTCCTGAGTAACATCCATTACCATGGTATTACAATTAAGAGTGAAAAAGCTAGATTTTTTCCCCTAAATATTTATGTTGAAGTGTTACAGGCACTGTATTGTTTTTTGAACACATTTTAAATTGTCATCAAAGTAAGCATATTTAAGGTGTAATTATGTTAAAGGGTAACAGCAGATTAATTGATCTTTAAGAAATTTTTTTAATCTACTTTTTAAAGTCATTGAACATAAAAAATAATCATGTTACACTTTTGAGTGAAAAAATAACCTACCCTACACATTTCACTTTGAATAACATTAACTATTTAATGATGTAATATTACTTTAAAAAATGTGTTTTGGAAGGTTATTTTATTGCTGTTGAAAAAATAAGACAATTCTAAGGATAATTACGATTACCTTTCCAATCATTTACAAGGATATAAATGAAATGTGTAGAAACTAAAGTAAAATAAAACAAATAAATATTGTATTTCTACAAAAAGTGATGAGAGAAGTTTATTTAACATGTTACCCCAACCCCCTCTGCCCCATGCTCTGATAACTGCTTGGATCTATTGTCTCATGTTCTCAAGGACCTGATCAACATAATGTTGCTAAATATTCTTCAATTTTCTTTGATTGACTTAGTTGGTTTCTTGTAACAGGAAACATTGGTTATATGGTATTAGAGCAGAAGAATCATTATTGATATGTTTATAATAAATTAATCAAACCAGCTATTTAAAAATAAAACCAGAGATATTACAACATGAAATGTCACTTTTATTTTGGTTACTACATTTGTCAAAGATTCAAAAGTTGAGTGGTTATATTGATACTTTTGTCACAAAAAACTTTAGATAAATGCAGTTACTTACGATCCCAAAATTTTAAAAATAGGAACAGTTGAAAATCTATTACAATTAAAAATATTAAACTGCATTATTTTATATTAATTTCAAATTTGAACTCTTAATATTTTCTTATTAATTTTAATTTTTATAGTACTTATACTTTATATTGTTATAATTTTGACATATTTACTTGCCAAGCAGTAAATTATAATTTTTTTATATATATATTATATATATATATATATATATATATATATATATATATATATATATATATATATATATATATATATATATTATATATATATATATATATATATATATATATATATATATATATATATATATATATATATATATATATATATATATATATATATATATATATATATATATATATATATATATATATATATACTGTAATGAAATATTTTTTTTTAGTTTTATTGGTCCAAAAATATTGTTTTAATTATTACTTTACAGGAAATTGCAATTTTTGTTTACTTAAGATGAAGATAAATTTTCATTCTCTTAACTTTTGATGAATTTAAGGTTGAATTTCTACATTTATCCAATCTAAGATTAGAGTAAATTACTATGAGTTTCTTCTGTTTATAATTCTAAATGACTTCGATTTACAATAACACTCAAGATATTATTTACAGTTTTGAATCTGCTAAAATGTAGTTTAAGTTTCCCCAAACATTTGTTGACTTATTAATTCTTCTCATTCAGGTATTACATGATCAACTTCAAGAGTTAAACAAGTTTCTTCTTCTTCATTTACATCAGCCAGTTGGATGTATTTATTATTCCTTTTGGTATGGCCACTGGACATGATTCATAGTCATAATTAATAATAATTGTAAACTTTTAATTTCAGAACATATTCATAGTTTATATTATGGGTTATAGCTGCCAAAAGAAGAGTTTAAAATAGTTGATATTTTTTTTTTTTTTTTAAATAAGTTAAAATTCTAAAATATCTCACATTTATTGATTTATTTTATTTTTATAGGAAATTGTTTGTTGGTGGATTAGGATGGAATGCCACAGAGAGTAAGTATTGAATATACTCAGTTTAAGATTTTAATTGTAATTTTGTGCCTATATTTACCCAAATTTATTATTTTTAGAAGAGGTAAATGATTACTTCAGCAAATTTGGTACTGTTGAAAGTATAAATTTGAAAATGAATCCAAGTACTGGCCGTTCAAGGGGATTTGCATTTATAGTATTTGCAAACAGTGATTGCATTGATCAGGTAAGGGTTAAGGTTTTTGTCAGTTATATTCTCATTTGCCTGATACATTTTACAATGCTAATGATATTTACAACATTACAGATACTTAATGGCACTGATCACTATATTAATGGCCGTAAAATTGACCCTAAAAAGGCAATTGCAAGAACAGGAAAAATATTTGTTGGTGGACTTAAAGAAGAAATATCAGATAATGACATAAAAAATTACTTCAGTCAATATGGCAAAATTATTGATGTTAAGACACCTTTTGATCAACAGAGAAATAAACGCAAGGGATTTTGTTTTATTACATTTGAAGAAGAACAAGTTGTGGAAGATCTGCTAAGGAATCCTCAACAAACCATATGTGGCATATCTGTTGATTTACGTAAAGTTACATCCAGAAATGATGCACCATATTCAGGGCACATTGGAGGAGGAGGGAGAAATGTCAACAAGGGATGGCAAGGAGGATATGGGGATGGTAGTTATTGGGGCTCTCCATATAGCAGCTACTATGCTTATGATTCCAACTATGGGGGAGGTTATGGAGGCAGTTACAATGGTGGTTATGATTACAATTCAAGTTATGGTAAGTGATATATTTTCTTATTTATTTATATTTTTTTTTTTTATATTTTAGGATTTTTGCCTCATCAGTTTGCCATTGAGTAGCTAACACCTGTTCAACTTAAAGATTTTCATTGTGAAAGTAGAGATATTTAGCCTTAAAAGTGTTGGTAAAATAAGGGAAAATATTTAAAAAAAGAAAACTTACATATTTAAGTATTCAATATTTTTTTTTAAATGCAAGTTATGCTATAAGAAATATTGTGGTTAGTCTCTTTGAACAATAAATTATATTAAAATTATTGGAAAGGTCTATGAAGACATTGCACATTGCTTGCATTAATTTTAATCATCATAAGCTTAACACATTCAATTAGAAGCAAGTAGGAATTTAACCATCTATTTGTTACATTGCCAGTATTTTTAAAGGGTTGATTATATATATATATATATATATATATATATATATATATATATATATATATATATATATATATATATATATATATATATATATATATATATATATATATATATATATATATATAAAAGGGTTGGCTAAAAAATACTTCAAACATCTACAAATAGTTTAGTCACTTTTACCCAATTACCCTGGTAAAATCCTTATAAAACTATAAAAGTATATGTATTTGGGAAACTGTAAAAAGTGTTATATATATATATATATATATATATATATATATATATATATATATATATATATATATATATATATATATATATATATATATATATATATATATATATATATATATATATATTATAAAAGCAGTATGAATGGTCAAATTTGTCTACATTTACATTTTTATATGTCTGATAATAATAATTTTTATATTCTTTAAGTACTAGCAATTAAAATAAAAACTTATTTGTTGTTTAAAATTTATTCAATATTTATCTTGTTTTGAACTTACAAAGAAATTGGGTCTAATGGTGAAATAAACTTTTTGCAAAATATTTTAAGCCCCATTTGATAGCAACCAAAGCTTTGATTATTTTTGGCATGCTGTCAATGAATGGCTGTACCTTCTTCATATTTGGATGATGATTCCACACCTCAATTATCTTGTCAATGAGCATAGTTTTTGTGGTAATTATCCTTCTAGCCAGTTGTTTTTTCAATTCTTATTCATTTTTCATCATATTCATATCAGGAATATTCAGACAAGTTAAGAGAAGAACATTGGAACATTGTTTATATTTGGAAAGTCTTTTTCTGATTTTTCTCAAAGGCTGGGTGTACTGCTTTGCAAAAATAAAAATTATTTACTCAAAAAGAAATTTTCTTACCTGAGGCTTGATGGAGCAACTTTTTGTATTGAACTTTCTGCATAATGACCTTAACCACTCACAAATGACTAGTACTTTTACTACTAAGGACATCCAACTACAACCATGGTGATATAATTCATAGTCTGGATGATATTTCTCACAAGGGCTTATAAGTTCAAATTGAGATTTGTTGGCACAATTTTAAAAGTTTTCATCTCTAAAACATGCCTGATAAAAAGAGGAAGATCCTGAGTGATGAGTGAAGTTCAGTTTTAATTCGAAACAGATAGTTACTGTACATTTCTTAATTAAAACTGAATTCTAAACATCTTTACTCATTACATTTCTCTCTTTTTTCAGGTATGTTTTAGAGATGAAAACATTTGAAATTATGGCCAATAAATCTGTTTTTATAAAGGCCTCCTAGTAGAAACATCTTCCAGATTGTATCATGCAGACTGAATCATACCTCCAAGGTTGTGATTTGGTCTGTCAATAGTAGTAAAGGTCCTGGTCATTTGTATGTGATTATAGGCACTATGTAGCAAGATTAAAACAATGGTACTGAAAATATGCCTTCTTCTTCGGGTAAGGGAATAGTTTCTGAATGATGAACTGTTTGTATTTATACAAGACAGGGCACCCTAGCACACATCAAAATCAGTAAATGACTTTTCAAATTTAAACA
>SEYY01000537.1:32500-45000 GCA_009176605.1 Armadillidium nasatum
GAACTATTAGTTTGTAAACTATTATCTAACCTTTCCTCAGTAAATATTTATGCAAATAAGCATTGAAAATATTTGCCAGTTCTCATTTGAAATTAACTTTTCATTAGCTGTAATTGTTTTTTTTTTAAATTTTTTTTTTTTTTTTTTTATAATGAAAGGGTTCACATCTCATGAGCATTGCCCTATACTTACTAGTCAATTATAAAAGCTAAAATATTTCTTCATGTTTTTATTGCTATTTCTTTCAAAATAAATTTCTTCCATTCTCTTTGCCTTATTGACTGGTTAAGTTCATTTTTAATTTTCTATATTTCTCTAAATCTTCCTCCTTACTACTACACTTGAATATTTTAAAACATCTACACCTTTCACTGATTTTGTCTGATATCCATTCCCACAAACTAGGTTTTCACTGTTGTGTAATAATCTACTTTTAAAACGTATTGACTAAATATTGGTTAAAATTTGTTTGAAGCATTCCAATATGACAAAATAATTTTGTTCTTTAAATTCTTATTATATCTTGAAATTTGCTATAATCACTGCTTCTGAAATCTAAAATCTTTTCCTTGTTAACTTGTAATTTGGCCTCATAACACATCGTTAAATTTAATTACCAATATATTCTGATCACTTGCCCATGAGTTCTCCTTTGCGAACTTATCAACTATCCTCTTTATTTGTTAATGTTAAATCTGACAGTGCTGTTTGTCTTGTAGTTTTGTGGACTATCTGACACAAAAAATTGTCTAGTGACTAGTATACAGTGTATAAATACAGAACTTCTATGATCCATATTATTAAGGGATTGTACTCAATATTACAAAAATTAAAATCTCCCATTATGACAATACTTTTTTTCTTTATTGTGTCATGCTTCCTTAATTTCCTTTGTAATTTGTACATCTAATTCTAACTCTGACAGGAGATCTATAAAATGCTTCTATTCTTGATTCCTTTTTTTGTGTTCTACTGAAACATTGGCATGTGCAACAAGTAGCTAATACTTATGAAACATTGTTGCACATTAAACATCTCAAATAAACAATTATGACACTGAAGAAGTTTACTTGCTCATTTACATCTTGTTGTTGGTAACTTTAAGGAAGTGTAACATCAGTTTTTAAAGAAAAGCATTTGACAAGATATTACCCATGTCAAAAGACATAGTTTGGAATACTTTACCGTAATGTAGCCCTTTGATGAGAAAAATGTGGACACACTAAAAATGATACATCTATTATGTATGATATGTTGTGATTAAGAATATCTACCTGCACAAATATTTCATCATAATTAGTTTTAATGTTGGTCAATAATACAGATTGAATATTGCTTTTAGCATAATGTGCTACACTTCAACCATTCCTTCCTCTGTGCTTGTGTGTGTAAAATGAATGTCTCTTTTATATTCCTGAAAGGTGTCCCCATGAAATAATTCTAACCCATGCTTCAGTAATTCAAATAAAGTCTAGGTTCTCCTGTATGATATAACTAATCAGCTAATCAGTGATGCCATCTTACTGAAAATAGCCAGGACATAGTTCTTCATCATCCAAATGATTTATGAATTCATTGAAAATGTTATAACTTTATCTTATGACCAATATTTTGATATCTATAAAAGTATATCTGGGGCTGAGAGTGATTAGGACACTGCATAGTATCTTCAGAACATTGATTTTAAAATAATTTGAGAAAAAAATCAAACGTAAAATTCTAGTACTTTATATATAGAACTCTTGAATTGGTATGCAGTTTCACAGGTAATTAGGTTTTGTTTTGGAGTGTATATTTGGCCCCACTACTAAACAGCCTTTCACTCTCTGTAGAAAAGGTGGAGGAGCATAGAAATATTTATATATTCTTTTCAACCCTCTATCCTGTTCTACCTTTTTAAATTGTTCCACAAGAAAGACCCCCCCCCCCCCCATGTACCAAAATAAAATATTTGGCCTTTTGATGGCACAAACTGGTCAGTCTTTTTTTCTTTCACTTGGAATGATTATTGTCTTAATTGGAGGGGTTCCTACAAGTGTGCAGAGTGCTTAACAGGGGATTCCTTTTGGTATGGCATTCTCTCTCTCCCCTCTACTGAAAATCATAAGCCATGGTTTAACTATTCTCGTTCTTGTGCTGTTTGTTGCCAGCATGTTACCTTTATGCATTAGCATCATCTACAAACTTAGCAATCTCATTCTTCTTATATTTTGTCCTGGAATTGTGCAAAGTTTATCCTCCGTTTTATTGAAAATATATTTCTCCATAGTAAATGCATAAGCTTTCTGGTTCCTCTTCCTCACAAACTTGATTATTTTGAAGAAAAAAAAATGTTGCATCCAACTATGGTTCTTCCTCTTTCTATCTAATTTCTTCTGGTCATTAATATTGTCTTACCTTCAGTTAAAGCTGGATTATTTGTTCATGCCTTAGCCACTAATTCTACTTTAAACAATTCCAGAGCTCATGTATGCCACACTAAAGGTATTTTACACTCTCTGAGCTTAACACTAAGTACCCTACATGTGGTTCTTAAATTTTTGGTTTTTAAAACTTGTGCTTCTGAATTATTTCCTGCTTCAGTTAATTAATTTGTTTATGCCTGTCAACTCAGCCTTTCCTTCCTATTGGAAGTATGCATGCATGCATTCAGCTTGTAGCGAAGAAGGGAAACCACTCTCAGCCATCTTAAATTGTTTCCTTCATCTTTCTGCTTATCATATTCTTCTACACAACTGCAGCATCAGTTTTGAAAGCACATGACTAAAACCTTCATCTGTTCTTAATATTCTTGATGTTTCTTTTTCTCGTGATCTTTCTTTTAAGGATCACAATATTTCTCTTTCTAAACAAACTTCTAAGAGGTGTCTTTAGAATTTTTTTTATCACCCCAGATGCTTCCTCTCTGTAGGTTATTGTTTGACCCTGTATGGAGTGATTTGATTCCATAACAAATCATACCGTGCATGTCATACCTATGTCTTGGAGTTTGCTCTAACTAAATTCTTGTCTCTTTTACCCAAAAACAAAGAAAAGGTGGTTTAAAAAAAAAAAAAATTTTTTTTAAAGAGTGGAGGGAAGTTATGGGGCCTCAAAATTTGTGGGTTCCAAAACTTAAATATTGTTTTAAGAGGCCATAACTTATGTCCTATTAGTGATATTATATACTGAAATAGATGTAAAGCAAAATGTGTTTGCTGTAAAAAGGCATGGTAAAAAAAAAGTTACTCTAAGCAATTTTTACCTAGGACTGATATTTTAAAAGTTAAACACAATTTTAATATTGGGAGTCAGTTTTTCCCTTGAGGCCAGTCTATTCAAACTTTTTAATTGATGTTAAACATGTTCCTTTATCATTTGTACATGAATGTATGAAATGAAACACTTGTGAATTTTAGTATTTAATGCTTATTTTTTACATAGGGTAACATGAACTTAAAAAAATTGTATTTACTCAAAATTAAACTTACTGTGTAACTTTCTTAAACAATTAACATTAATTTTCTTAAAATATAATAAGTTGAGAGTAGTAGTAAATTAATATACATTAAGATGCTTTTAAGCTTCATTTTTAATAAATATTCAGTTCACTTTTACATTCTTATCCTCAAATGAGTATGTTATTTTAATGCCTGGAATAATGCTTGGACTTTACATCATACACAATATGTCATCTTTTGGTATCCAGGAAAAGTATTTGGATGGCTTTTTAGTGGAGTGTAGGAAAAAATTAATTCTGTGATCACCAAATTCCAGAGACACCTCATCAATAATCACTATCCAGAATGCTTTATCATACATGCATACAGTGTATTGTTCTGGAATATATTCAATTTCAGATACACTGATTTTTGTGTCACTTGTATCTAATTCCACTTTATTCATTTCAAACAAAATGAGTGATTCATCATTAGATGTCACATAGGCAAATATTTTGTTTATTTCACTAGGAATAAATTTGGGAAAACCTGTAATACCTTTAATTTGTAGATACTTTTGAAAGCTAGTTGGCAAGGTGTTTTTATTCAATTCAATTTTAGTTTTTGAATCGAAAATGCATTCAAATTTCTAAATATTAGATTTACAAAAGTTGTAAAATGACTCTAAAGTCAAAATGTGGTCTGCCACTGTTTTTTTCAACTGCTCTTTTAATTGTGCCTCTATTCCATTACACACACTTTTCCCATGGTTAGTTACAAAGAAATTCCATTCAGCTTTCATTATCCCTGACAGCCATTTGAAAAGTAATGAATTTTTTTTTTTTATTGTTGAGAAATTTTGCTTTATTATGTTCACAAAACTTTGTTGAAAAGTATACACTGCAGTAGTGGAATGTTCAAGAGAATCACTGATAACAAAATAACTTTTGTGGTTCACCTTATGGTCAGCATTCAAGTAATAGATAACTATGACAGTGTAACCTGATCATTTGTCCAATGAAACATTTTAGGTAGCATCTTGAATATCAAATGAATAATTCCTGGTAAAACTAACAAATACAATAGCTTCATTAGGATATATATTTTCTTTTAAGTTATGCAGTATGCATTTTGAGTGTTTATGTAATTATTGCGAGTCAGATTAACAATGTTATTTGACAAGCTGTCAATGAACTCATCAACAGGTTTTACAAATATTTACATAGTTCTGTCTGTGCTTATCCATTGACAATATTCCACACTGTCACATTCAAACAATACATTTTGAGAAATTAAGCTTTGACACCTGATATATCTGGACACACTTTATATTGCAGCATGTAATTCTGATTTTTGTCACAAACTGCCTTATCAATTAGAATGTTGCGATTTAAATTCTTTTCACTACTTGCAGAAATCATTCACTAGCTTGGGATTCTGGCGGAACATGCAAACACAGACTTTGGGTTGGGTTCCTTTTTTCCAGCTATCACAACCACTTTGGCCTCAAACAAGCAAAGGATGAAAATCCTACTAGCATTGCAACAGTTTCCTTATATTTTTTGTAAATTTCTCGAAGGATTCCTAGTATTAGACGTTGATTGTGTTCTTTGGCACAATCTTTATTTTTTACACTCACAATTTGTCTTACCTGGACATATGCGACTTATTATTTTCATAAAAATTCTTGACCATTTCTACCATTTCTGTATTTATACATTTTCCTTTGGAGTAGTTTGGCATTTCTGGTAGAGTACCAAACATTGTAAGTACTTGAAGGCAGTGCTTGTATGAAATAGAAGTATTAAATTCATTTGATTTATGGAAAAAAGTATTTTTTAATAAAATATATTGAAAATGTTAAAAATATATTTCAGGTTATAAATTATAGAGCCTATATTAAAATATATGTGTCTGATTGATTCCCATAATGCATACTTTTCCATCATTTTATCTATTTTGCTATTCTTTAACTTTGGCAGTCTTGTTTCATTAATAGATGCTGAAAATACATCTTTCAACTTTTTTTTTTTTTTAAGAGGTAGATACCTTTTCTACCTTACTACTGAGTATCTGTGCTTGAATTTCTTCATGGATTCCATCTGCAAAATTATATAGATGCTGACTTTCAGAGATATTTACATATTTCCAAAACATTTGATTCATGCATAATTTAGAAAAAAAAAAACTAATTTATTTCAGTATTTTCTTGACTGGTATAACTCCAAATTCAGAAAACACTGTTTGTACATGTGCTGCTTTATCATCAAATACTTTTTTCTTCTGAAACAATTACTGATTCTTTATCAAATGAATCACTTTCTTTCTCCTTACTTGTAAGTTGGCTTATGAAATTTTTTTTCCATGCATGTAATGCAAGCATATACATTTTCAAAAATTTCAAACTGTCAATGTTCAGAGGACACATGCTAAACTGTGAAAAAATAAGAAATAATTTCTCTCAATACCTTCAAACAAGCCCACTTTTCTGTTATATATATATATATATATATATATATATATATATATATATATATATATATATATATATATATATATATATATATATATATATATATATATATATATATATATATATATATATATATATATATATATATATATATACACATATACACACACACACACCCACGCGTACGCGTGCACACACACACACAGCTGGTAAAGTTTGTCCCTTTATCTGTTTTCCCAACTTCCTCTGACTTCACACCTTCAGAGACTGTATCTGGACATGTCGGCCTTTAACAACAACATTTCCCGTGTTTCCCCAATTCTGGTGGAAATTAGCAGGCCTCTGGCCTTTGCCCTCCAGAGGTTATATATATATATATATATATATATATATATATATATATATATATATATATATATATATATATATATATATATATATATATATATATATATATATATATATGTGAAAGGCCTGTGACCTCATGCAATAGTATATAAAGGTTGCATGGACCTCAAAAGATTGAGAACCCAAGGCCTAGAACACACACACACACATGTTAGTTTTCCTCTCTTTCGTGTCAGCCTTTAATTTGTCCCTGGTTTCTTGACCCTTTCCTACTACTGGAATTTAGTAGACCTCTAGCTTTTGTCCATCAGAGGAGTCAAAAATTATTATTTATTATTATTTTTATTATTATTATTATTATTGTTATTATTAGCATTGCAATTTTTGTTATTAATACTAATTTATTATTATTTGTATTAGCTATTAATTTTTTATTATTATTAGTATTGGCTATATAGTGCATGTATTTATGTGCCTTATAATGGTTCAAGAATAAACCAAATTCACAAATAAATGTTATATTATTAATTTCACTCAAATTGAATGTAAAATTTAGAATGAAAAAAGTCAAAGAAACAGTAAGCATAATTTTAATTTAATTTTCAAACATTTCAAATCATAAAAACTTATCCTCAGCTAAGCTAAAGGAATAAAATAAAATCCTGATTAAAACACACAAAAACAAAATTAAAATGGCATAATAAATAAATGAATGTAATAGCAGAAGTGAAATTCAAAATGAATAACACAATTGGCCACAATTAGAACACTACAACACATGAATAGCTCAATGTGAAAACTAAAGTTTGAGGAAGAAAAATAAATTGGCTATCATTAGGCTAGAAATGAAGCAAGAACCATAATGTGAAAGGAGATCTGATAAAATTGTTAGAAATAAAGAACTATGCAAATAAGTATAACATACCATACATTATAAAATGATAAACGATCTATGATTTAAACACATATTGCCTAAAATTAAACTAATTTTGAAAAATCAAATCAAGATGTATTAACTCCATACTATCACATAGTAATAATAATAAATAACATGCTAAGATTGTAAAATCATATAGTTCATTTGTAATTAATAACTGCAAATATTGATAATTAGAAGTTTTACTTACAATTAATATTAACCTATATTTTAAGAATAGGTTGGCATTAGGTATGTTGATTATTATATTAATCATTAATAGGTTCACAAAATTGTAAGTTTACTTCAATAGGTAAAAACTGGTAGCATTTTAAAAATTGGCAAACTGGTTAAGTGTTTGTTGGGTTTATCTTGGGGTGGAATTGGACCTTATTTATTTTCTCAATGTGCCTAGTATCAATAAAGCTTCCTTTTTACTATTTTTTACTTTTAATTTAAAGTTATTTGTTATAAATTTTTTTTTTTAAAATATCAAACTATTAATTTTAAAAGTCTGTTTGTGAATTTTAAAAAATTATATATATATATATATATATATATATATATATATATATATATATATATATATATATATATATATATATATATATATATATATATATATATATATATATATATATATATATATATATATATATATATAAAATTGACAAATAATTCTACTGGAGGCAAAAGAACATTTGAAGGGCAAAATAAAGAGATATTTTTATTCAATAATGATAAACAAGTTTTATATCCAGAGAGTCCCAACACTTTCCTTTCCAACTCTGAAAAGGCAGAAAAGAGAACTTGAAAACCTGTGATCATGACATGTTCCAGAGAGCAAGAATGGTCCCCAGTAACTGAGTGTTATGAGTGTGTCAGGATACTAACCATCATTTAGGAAGCCTCAATTCTTGCAGTCTGTGATGTGAATGATATGAAGTTATAGGTCAGTCTAGCCCATGTAAATGACTTGCAGGCAGCATGCTTGAAGTTATAAACAAAATACCTTTTCATGTAAGACAGCAAATTCTTTAACTTAAAAACCGAGCCTAAAGAGTAGGGGCTTATATAGAAATAAGTTGAATATTTCATTTGGAGTAAAACTTGTCAATTCTTGTGCAGTTTGGAATCCAATCCAGTCAATAGAGTATCCAGAAAAGGCTCAATGAGTTTATCATTGATATATATATATATATATATATATATATATATATATATATATATATATATATATATATATATATATATATATATATATATATATATATATATATATTATTGTTATAACTATTATTATTATTTGATACTATACAGTTAAAACTATGATTTTACAAACTTAGTATTTAATTTTAACTCATGCGTGTTTAATTTTATATTGTTTATTGTTTTATGTTGTATCGCATGTTCTTACTCCTGCATCGTAATAATTATTGTATAGTTTTTCATTATTAGCATTTTCTTCTGACTCCTTTTGCATTATTTCTTACTTTATGTTAATCAAATAATTTCTCTCTTGCTTTATTTTCACATTGAGCCAATGATATGTCATGTTCTCTTGATAAAGGTAGAGTTTAATTTTTGAGTTTCATTTAAGTTCTCCATTGTGATGTTTTCATCCTCTTTTACTGATTGAGTCCTAATAACTTACCTTTTAGGAGCATACAAATGGTCTGTTAGTTCTAAGCGACAAACCCAGGTGCTTAAATATTCTCAGTTGTAGTTGTAAGCCTATCAGACCTACATATCAGGCTTTGACAGTCTGCACCAGATTATGAGTAAATAACAGAGGACTTCAAACAAACTTGGATCTCATCCTTTATTCTGAAAATATTTATTTTAAAAACATTTACTGGTATAAAAATTGTAATATCAAAAATTCATAGTGATGGATAAATTAATAATTTTATAGGCATTAAAGTATTAGGTCCAAAGTGATATTTAAAGACATTTGGTTGAAGTAAAGTACTGAAAAATTCATTAACTTAGTTTGTGAAAAAATTGCTCTGAAAATAAATAAATAAATTAAAAAAAAAAAAAAAATCCCTGAAAACTTGTCCAGGAAAATGTAACTCTGTACAGATCTTCATCGTACACTCAATATTCTTTATCTATCTCACTTCTAAATGTCAGAGTATTAAGTTTAGATGGAAAAGGGCAAAATAACTCTTCTTTCCTCTTTAGACATTACAGTCACTTCAGGATTTTTTCTAATTCATTTTATTGGGAGTCTACTGCTGGGTTGTTAGGCACTAAATTTTTTTTTTTTTAACTTCTATTTTGAACTAAATTGTCAGCATTATCTTGCAGATTTCTTAAGATACATAAACTAACGGCATCCTAGACAGTTTTTACTGATAAATTGAATTTTTAAATTTAGTTTGCCAAATCAAATTATTTCCTATTAGCTTTTTCACAAACTTATAAGTGAATATTTAAACAATCTATTTCAACTTAAACAAGGAGCCCTGAAAGCTTTTTATGACAATCTGTATTTAAAAGTTTAAATATTTTTGGCCTAATATCTCAAAGCTTACTAAAGATAATTAATTTTTCCATGCTAAAAATTTTTATACCAGTAAATAATTTTAAAATAATCTATTTTTTTTTTTTCAGAATAAAGGATGAGATCCCAGTTTGTTTGAAGTTCTCTGTTATTTATTCGTAATCTTGTGCTTACTGCCAAGCCTGCTATTTAGGCCAGATGGTTTTACAACTACAACTGAGGATTTCTAAGCACCTGGGTCTCTCTCATTTAGAAAAGGGCATTGTCCGCTTCTGAGAGGTCAGCTATTAAAGACTCAATAACAAAAAGATCACATCATCTCAAAGAAGGATTTTAAAATAATTACCTCAAGCTTCCCATTTATTTGATTGTAGAATATTATAATTATATGTACAGAAAATTAAACCAGAATGTAACTCTGGTATTCAATTAAGTTGATTTTATTTTTATTTTAATTTATTTAGCATTGAATTTTTTATTTTATTATTGTACTTTGTTTTCTTTACATTGTTCTGCTTTGGTTTTTAAAATATTCTAAATGTTCTAATTTTATTTTATTTTTTTTTTTTTTTTTTAACTTTCATATTCAACTAACCCACTAAGACCTTTGTATATATGAGTATTTTTCCAATTTCTCACATTTTTTACTGGGCTATCAATATATATAAAAATTAATATTTATTGTTTTAATAAGTTTTATTTATTTACTATTTGTACAATTATTTAATATTTTAAATATTATTCTATTGTCTTTTAATATTTTATTCTATATAGGCCATAATAATTTAGCCACTTTCATTGTACCGTATTTCTCAATATTTTATTGCATATCCTATATTAAGCATTTGATTGTAGCCTTCGTTTTTCAGCTGATGATGAGTCCTTCTGTGTAACCCAAAACATTCAAAATTAAATGATTTCAAATATTATTTGTCTTATTCAGGTGTATAAATAAATACAGTATGTAAGGTATGATCAAATAATATCTGACCTATTAATAGGAAATAAAAACTATACTAATGTAATAATTATAATTAATTATAATAATAATAGTAAAAATAGAGAAGCGAAAGTGTAGTCGTTGTAAAATTTTTTCCATTTTAAAAATTAATGTATGAAAAAAAAAAAAAAAAAAAAAATATATATATATATATATATATATAATATATATATATATATATATATATATATATATATATATATATATATATATATATATATATATATATATATATATTATCTCAGATAATGAGAATTTCTAGCATATGTTCGACATACCACTGAAGTGTCTCATATTCACTCTCACCGCTCTTCCTTTCCTTTTATATGTACATGGCAGACTTAAAAGAACGTACTTAAATAATATATTTAAAAAAAAAAAGCAAAAAGCAAAACAACCCTACCTCAGAGATTTTTAGGACAGCATCCAAAAAATCCCAATCATCCACTCCTCACCACATCATCATTTGGAAGTTTGTGGTCTCCGGTGATGGGGTTAGTACTACCAACACTTCATTGCCTATGGCAGTCTTCTTTTTTTCATGCAACATTTGCTGACTTAATTTTAATTCCCACTTTTTTGAGTTCATACCACCACTCTTCTAGACCTTTCATGTTCTTGACCAAAACTCGGATGATTGAGTGTATTCTGATAGCAAACTCTTCTTTGTTCCCTCTTACAGTCACTATTTCAGTTTTTGGTCAAAGGTGGATGTTGTGCAATATTGATGATGATTGTTCTCGCACACATAATTTGAAATCTTTTAAATTTTCATCTTCACTCTTGCCAACCTATGATTAAGTTCATGTTTTTATTTACCTCTTAACTCTACACTATCCTATCCTAAATTCTTTGACTACCTAAATTCCAAAATAGAGCACTTTCTTCTAGTTCTGAAGATGCAGTTGGTACAACTCTATTCCTGTATCCCTGATCATCTTGGAGATGAGCTCAACAACCTAGACCTTTTTTTTAACTTCCGATTCTTCTCCTTAATCTGTTATGCTCTTTCCTCATCAGTTTCTCAAATCACTTCATCTCCTAAAGACTTCTGCCATTGGCGAGGAAAAGTTTTTGGCACTTCGATGTTGTTAACTGGTTGTACATACAGTATTTGATTTTCCATGGAAGGACATTAGATTGTGTGAAGGGTCACATGTAGCATGTTGAGTGCATTCCATATTCTCTTACTGCAACAAATTAACGAACCTTGTTTTAACTATGCTTCTTGTCACAGTGATCCCACTTTGAATAATTATAATTATCTTCAAACTCCTTTAACTTATGCATCTTATATTTCATATAGGAATAGGGCAAAATCTATCCGCGTTGAAATTAAAAAATATTTCTCTTTAGAAAATACAATGATCTTTCTCCTTTGTCTTCCACACACCCTTTCTGCCATTTTCTAATTTCCTGCTTCCTCTTTCTCTTCTATTATCCTTCAACGGCACAATCTCTTATTTTACTTTCTAATGCTAAACTCCACTCAAACCTTTACACCTAATTACACATTAGATGATATCAAAGCCATTTCTTCTCTTCCAGCCGCTCCAAGTCATGCCTAAAATTGTAATATCTTCTAAAAATGTTATTTCTGCCCTCTCTGTGCTGAACACTAAGGAGTCATACAGTTCAGTTAGCATCCTCCCTGTGGTTCTTAAAACTTTGCTTCCTGCTTTTGTAAACTATTTTGTTTACCTTTCCACTTCAACCTTCTCTTGCAGCTAACAGTGTGTGCTCTTCCATCCTCTAACTATTATCCTACTGCTTTAACCAGGGCCTGGGAGTTAGAGTTGTGTGTCTAGACTTTTTTGAGGAGTTGAAGTAGATTG
>SEYY01000537.1:47500-56924 GCA_009176605.1 Armadillidium nasatum
TTCAGTTGGATGAGAGTATGTGGCTTGTTGCGTTACACTTTCCCTTTCACTATGCCCTATAGGAATAAGTTCGGCTGGGTAAGGTCAGGCGACCTTGGTGACCAAAGTCTCTTAAAAATGACCCGATCTTCAAAGATGTACCCAATTTCTTATGTACTGATGCTGGACGTGTGGCAAGGGGCTCCGTCCTCCCTAAAATAGCCAGTACAGAGTTCCTCGCCTTCATTCAATATTTTACCTCTTCATCCACTTCCTTTATTATATATATATATATATATATATATATATATATATATATATATATATATATATATATATATATATATATATATATATATATATATATATATATATATATATATATATATATATATATATATATATATATTAAATTTCATGTTCTTTGTTACTACTGCTCTTTTTTCTTAGACTTTTATCTTTATTTTGATATATAGGATTTTTTCTTTTCTTTTTTTTAAATATATATAGCGAAAGTATACAAGATGTTTTTTAACTACTTTTAATTTTTAATTTGAATAAAAATACAAATATGAATTGTATTTTAATAAAAATATTATTAAAATGTCCATTAATAACGAGGACTTTTTTTTATGAAAAAATACTAATATTTTTACTTGATTACTACGAATATATAGGCCTACAAGTGTTTGATCAATTTTATATATAGTTTGGATTACTATTTTTCTTCTTTAATTAAATAAAGATACGAGTGTTTGTGACTTAAAGAGTAAGGTCAATAAAATTTGAAAGTCAGGAGAGTAGGAGTCAGACATATGAAATTTTAGGAGTTTGAAAATCGAGAGTAAAATTTTTTTTTATTTTTTGTTTTTAATCTCTAATCTGTTCATTCGTTTACGACATGTTTTGTGTGATTTGCGTACACTTCTGCAATGTTATTCTTACAATTATAATATTTTCGTATCGACTTTTAAAATAAAAATATTCTCATAAAAAACTAAGAAAATTATATTTAAAAAGGAAATGGATGAGGAAGTAAAATATTGAATGGTGGAGCGAAAGTAAAGCTGGAGCATAAATTTTAGTGAGCATTTCATAGGAAACTGACTTTTTGAAAGAAGTAAAAGAAAAAAATTGATTTTTTGATATTTCGGTATTTTTTTTTAAAAAGTAAATTTAAAAATTTAATAAAATTATTTTTAAAATATGTGGTGAAGCAACACATCTTTCGATATAACGTACTTTCGGCGGCTAAATGAAATTTAAATATTAAAAGAAAAAAAAAGAGTTTGTATAAAGGTTGGTTATTTCGATGCATTCTGGACAAATGAAGAATAGTTCTTCGAATGGTTATATAGGCTGGGAACCCTTTTTATCCAGTTTTTTTTTTTTTTTCTCTCTCTCTCTCTCTTCCCACGTAAGGTTGCTAGAATATGAATTTTTCTGCAGTCGACACCACCCTGTATCATGCGGGATATGGTGCGAGTATATATATATATATATATATATATATATATATATATATATATATATATATATATATATATATATATATATATATATATATATATATATATATATATATATATATATATATATATATATATATATATATATATATAGTGATGAGACGATTAAGGATTTTTTGACAATGACGATTGTAGTAACTTTGGCGAGGAAATTGAAAGTATATTTTAACTATTTTAATAAATTTAACAATTTTATAATATGGAAGAATTAAATTGTATTTTTATTCTTTATTCAAATGCGTAAAAACGTAATTTTAATATATATTATGATACAGGGTCTCCAACTGGCTTTTGACCCCAAATAAGCTTTTAGAGATATCAAAGTAGTTGTCATAAAAATTGCCATGAGCAAACCTTGGTATGTGAGAGTCGTGCTGCTGACGTAACAAATGTTGGAAATGATGGCCATTTAGCATCAAGGCATCCACGCACACATTTATCCCATGTTACGAAAAGTTTCCGCCAACATAGTTGGAGTCACAGCGTTAATTATCTGCCGAATGTTCGTCTTTCAGTTGGATGAGAGTATGTTGCTTGTTGCGTTACACTTTCCCTTTCACTATGCCCTATAGGAATAAGTCCGGCTGGGTAAGTCAGGCGACCTTGGTGACTAAAGTCTCTTAAAAATGACCCGATCTTCAAAGATGTACCCAATTTCTTATGTACTGATGTTGGACGTGTGGCAAGGGGCTCCGTCCTCCCTAAAATAGCCAGTACAGAGTTCCTCGCCATCCAAATGATTACGAACTCATTGAAGGTGTTCCTATACAAAAAATTATTAACTTATGACTAGCATTTTGACATCTATAAGCTCATATCTGGGGACGAGAGCGAGTGGAATACAGTGTAGTATCTTCAGAAAAGATTTTAAAAATTGTATGTAAGAACATGGACAGACATTCAAAATTCTAGTATTTTAAATTTAGAACTCTTAAATTGTGATACAAAAGCAGTCTTTTCTCCAGCTTCTGAGGCAATTCGATTTCGTCTTGGAGTATATATTTGGCCCTCACTTCTAAACAGCTTTTCACTCTCAATAGAAGGTGAAGCAGAAAGATATTTATAAACTAATATATGTAAATTAATCGGCATAAAATTGTCGATGACAATTGAGAAAAATATTGCGATTTTGACGATGACGATAATCGTCCCATCATATATATATATATATATATATATATATATATATATATATATATATATATATATATATATATATATATATATATATATATATATATATATATATATATATATATATATTAAAATATGGAGAGAGAGAAAAAGATTACTAGCTTCCACAAGAGTTGGCAAATTCTATGGAAGAACCAAATTTCTCGATACACAGAGTTTGCAGGTATACAAATCAGAAGAAATTGGGAAAGTAGATAAAGGGAGTGTATTTCAGACTTACTAGTAGAATGCATGCAAGATTGAGCTTAGTGTGTTTGTTAGATTTAACTTTGTCAGAGAGTTGAACAGAGAAGAGATGAGACTGTGTAGAAAGGCTTGTGGCACAAGTCACTCTCAATAGAGTTATATGAATGGAGAGTTCAGAAGAGCAGTGTCCCTTGTAATAGTGATAGTATAGAGACAATGACTTAAAAAAAAGTACAAAAAAAAAAAAAAACACGAAAAAGTTGGTAAGGTGAAAACCCATAGACTCCATCTTTTCAAGGAGACCTGTGGGTGTGGAATCACCCCAGATGTGTGTAATGTACTCCATACAAGTAAAACGACATGCATATAAAGAGCAATCAACTGATGTTTGAAGAAATTTTGAGGTGGTTTAAAACACCCAACGTCATAGAAGCTTGGTTAAAAATTAATATGATTTCAAGGAAAAATCGTAGGGAAAAGAAACACTAGAATAGTAAGGACAGACAAACGTTTGAGTTAAGCAGTTTCTTAAAAAAGTCTCATAGCATAGTGGTGTGGAAGATTGGGTCGAGTAGAAAGGTGGGGGAACTAAGTTTTTGATGCACCGAAAACAGCCATGTTTTTTCTGTCCCAATTAGGAATTCGAGAAATATCAGAAGTTAATTGTTTCAGTGCTACCATTTTAGAGTTAGTTAATTAATATATGGTGAGATTTGTTTCAAAATTAAAACATTAAGGATATTGGAGTCTTCAGCATAGGTGATGAATTGATAGAGATCCTTAATGAAAAGTAGAAAGAGTTGGTGATAGGAACGATCTCCGAGGAACACCATTATTAATATATTAAAAGCTTGGGCCATCTATAATAGCTGCTTTAGAGTAACTAGAAGGAAATTAGATAGAAGGATAGATCCCGAAAGAGTGAAGTTTAAAAATCAAAGCTTTGTTCCAGATTTATAAGTTTGCAAATCTTCTTGTTAAGGATAGATTCGAAAACTATAGAAAGAACGAAGGTTAAAGAAATGAGACGATAGAGAATTGAAATTTGAGAGAGGTCTTCCTGTTTTTGGTACAGGCAGAATGAGCTAACGTTCCACCATAAAAAGAAGGTCAAATTAGAAAGACACGGAGGCAATAAGGATCATACACCTTAAGTGTTAAGCTGAGAGAGAGAGCAGAAATAGCATATTAGAAGTCACATTGTTAGGCATAAATGAGTTGGAGGAAGAGGAATAGCTCTTAAATCTTCCAATGTGAAATTAGAGACGAACTTTCGAGCGGAAAATTCAGCTTTATAGCAGAATGCAAAGCGGCAGTTGTTCCTCCTGAAAATACTAGAGGACGGAAAGAGGAAGAAGCAAAGTTAGAAAGTACGAGAGGAGGAATCAAAATGATTTTTGCATTTTCTACGAAAGAGTTTGTGTTACAGCGAATATATTTTTTTAGCGATTTCAGCATGAAGCATAAGTTACATGAATTTCTGGAGTTGTTTGAAGACAATTTATTCTTGAAGGAGCATCATTGCAGAGAATAATACGATGATAAAAAGTTATATGTCTCTATGACTGAGAATAACCTCAGTTATGTGATTTTCACTCTCCTTGGGACTCCTCCCGACAATGCAATAATTATTTCAAGGGAGATCAAAAAAGAACGAATTTTAATTCTTTTAATTTCTACGTCATATTTTATTCCTACGTATGGTCTTTATGATATTAATTAAATTGATTGCTTTAATTAATTAAATGACGGATTAAATTAATTTTAATATATATTTACGTGTTCCACGAAGTCTAATGTGACTTCACGCTTAAGCCAGCTGCAGCGAAAATATTCAGCAGAATCTTGATTTTCGTGGGACACTTCGCTGTAGCAAATGTCAGTCGTTATAAATAAACAAACGTAAATATATATTAAAATCTAATTTAATCGTCATTTAATTAATTTAAGCAATCACTTAATTAAAATCATGAAGGCCGTATATAGTAATATAAGATAACTTACGAGTTATTTTAAAAATACTTTGGCGGCAGCGATGATTAATTACATTGGAACTAATGAAATTGCAAATAACTGTAAATAATTAATTTGCTTAATTTAAAACAAATTAATGATTCGAAAATGCTAAAATAATTATCCGTAATAATTTGCATACAAATCTGAGTAAGACTGTTTACAAAATGTATTTCAAAAGAAGGCCTTGGCCTTATCACTCTGTTTGTTTACATCACGTAACCATTCAAGATTGCTCCGAAAACCTTAGCTCCAGCTCCACCAAGAGCAAATTTCAAAATTCAGTTTTGACTTTTCCATTCTATATATTCGTTTCTCATCCTCGCTTCTTCTTTTTTCATAGATTTATAAGAATAATTTATTTTTTAAGTTGGAACGTGAGTAAATTAAAATTGGAAATATCACCTTTGTAAAGTGTAAACAGAAAATACATAAGACTCGTGTCTGGCGCGAACAAAATATGGTTAGATATTTTTTTTTCATAATACTAATAAAACCATACGAACTATGTTTGAAAAATTTTAATTTATATATATATATATATATATATTTTTTTTTTTTTTTTTTTTTTTTTTTTTTTTTTTTTTTTTTTTTTTTTTTTTTTTTTTTTTTTTTTTTTTTTTTTTTTTTTTTATATATATATATATATATATATATATATATATATATATATATATATATATATTTTTTTTATATTATATATTATTTTTTTTTTTTTTTTTTTTTTAAACTAGATGCTAAAATTGTGAATTTGCAATGTTTTCCACCAACATGTACCCAGGTTTATTTCATTCATTTACATACACCGTAATATATTTGTTTACAAAATGTAAATAAATGATAATGCATTAAGATGTTTGTAATAATTTCTTGTTTAATACATTTGCTATAAAGAAGATTAGCGGTAGACAGACCCTAGACTTTTAAAATTTTATTTGCCTCGCTTCTGACTTATCAAATTTCATTTTCTTTACTCCTAAACATTCGTAAGCCTTTATTAGATGATAATTTAAGATATACGAATTAATTTATAGTTTTGAAATAAATTTCTCTCTCTCTCTCTCTCTCTCTCTCTCTCTCTCTCTCTCTCTCTCTCTCTCTCTCTCTCTCTCTCTCTCTCTCTTCTCTCTCTCTCTCTCTCTCTCTCTCTCTCTCTCTCTCTCTCTCTCTCTCTCTCTCTCTCTCTCTCTCTCTCTCTCTCTCTCTCTCTCTCTCTCTCTCTCTCTCTCTCTCTCTCTCTCTCTCTCTCTCTCTCTCTCTCTCTCTCTCTCTCTCTCTCTCTCTCTTTCTTTTTATTTATAAGAGAATTAAGATATATATATATATATATATATATATATATATATATATATATATATATATATATATATATATATATATATATATATATATATATATATATATATATATATATATATATATATATATATATAAGTTAAGATAGCCTCCTTCCTTGTGAACCTTAATCTAATTAGAAAGGTTAAAGCCAATACTAAGGGTTTCCACATGCTCATTTAATATACTGTGAACGTTTCAAACCTTATCTCGGTTTGTCTTCAGCACAAACCAAATTTTACAAATTTCTATTTTAAAATACAATGAAAATGTAAATTCAGTAAATATATATAAGATATTTAAAATAGCAATAATTACAATAAAATAAGGTAATATTGATATTAAAATAACATAAATAAAAACCAAGACTAAAATCGAAATTTAGCAACGCCAAGAAATAATATAATGGCTGGACTTTTTTTAGGAGGGGGGGGGGGGAAGACTTCATCATTGAGTGAAAAGAACAATAGAAGAAGTTTGACCATTTTTAAGGATGGGCAATGATATATATATATATATATATATATATATATATATATATATATATATATATATATATATATATATATATATATATAATAGACTCCTAATATCCTACGATATTGAAGGGAAGACGAATGCTGAAGGATAGAGAAATTAGAAGAATAAAAGGGTGGGTATCTACATGGTCTCTAATGGCAGAGTGTTCAGGAGAGCAAAGGGAAAGGTCAGTTCTAAAGGAAACTCCTCTATGCTTATCAATCCTCTATTTTAATTGTAGATTAGTTTGGCCTACATACGCCACATTACAACAGGAACACTTAAGTAAATAAATTAACGAGGATCTAAAAAGCATTGGGAGAGATTCCTTGTGTCTGAAGAAAGTAATAATAAGAGAGTTACATTTTATATGATTGAACTGGCATTGGAGGGATGTAGCTTCAAGTATAGTTAAGTTGATATGTAAGTGATTATACGGATGCTTTAGGTATATTTTTTGTTTAGGTACAGTAGGAAAATGACGAGTGGGTCTAAGGATATTAGTGAGAAACTCTTTAATACTTTTTTTTTCACTTAAAACTTTGGGAATAAATTAAAATGGAAAAGTATTTTAATAAATTCCATATGTGTGATGGATATATATATATATATATATATATATATATATATATATATATATATATATATATATATATATATATATATATATATATATATATATATATATATATATATATATATATATATATATATATTAGTGTTGGACCGAATGTCATATTTTCTTATTTGCGATTGAAGATATAGAATTTTCGTAAAGTGCGGATGCGGATGTAGAATTTTCGTAAGTGCGGATGCAGATATTGAATTTTCATGAGGATGCGGAAACCATTACTAATGATATATATATATATATATATATATATATATATATATATATATATATATATATATATATATATATATATATATATATATATATATATATATAGAGAGAGAGAGAGAGAGAGAGAGAAAGAAAGAAAGAAAAAAAAAAGTCACAAACGATGCCAACTTAAAGGAATGTCACTATTTAGGATTTCGTTGTATTACGAAAATTCACCCCAGAAGGCGTTTTGTTAAACGCTCAGGAAAATAGCAGCGGCATTATAAATTTGAATAATAATAATAATAATAACTTGGCTGCCAAATTTTATAAGTGTACATGTTGAACCTATAATATAAAATACAGAATTAAAAAAAAATTTATATAACGCAAAATAATTCCAGACAATTTTATAAGTACCAAGATATATATATTTTTTTTTTACAAGAAGAATTTTGGTTTAAAGCTAAACTAAAAATATATATATTTATATATATATATATATATATATATATATATATATATATATATATATATATATATATATATATATATATATATATATATATATATATATATTATATAATATATATATATATATATTCAATTTTTTCAAATACAAGAAAGATAAGAGGTAAGTCTCTCCTTGCGTCAGTTAGCTGAAAGGAGTAATGAAGGGTAGAGTTGTCGGCATAAGAGTTTTTAAGTGATGAAGTAATTGAGAGAATGTCATTAATGAAAAATAGAAAAAAGTGTTAGGGATAGGACAGATCCTTGAGGAACGCCACTATTATATTTAAATGATAAACTGCTGTAAAACAACCTTAAGGGAAATCAGAGAAAAGTATAGATTCCGAAAGGGAAGTTTTGAAATCAAAGCTTTGTATCAGACTTTATCGAAAGCTTTCGATATATCCAGCGCGACAACAAAAGATTCACCAAAATGCGAAGAACGGAAGACCGAGAGTTAGAGAGAAGAAGTTATATATAATATATATAATATATATATATATATATATATATATATATATATATATATATAATATATATATATATATATATATATATATATATATATATATATATATTATATATTATATATATCTATCAGAGGTGGGCATAAGCGCAATTTGCGCTTTAAGAAAAAATTTGCGTTTTGCACGAAATTTCGAAAATGTGCGCTTTTGCATTTTTCGCTTAACAACTTTTTTAAGAGCGCAAAAGCGCAAATTTGCGCTCTATCTAAATAATTTGCGCTTTTGCGGAAGTTTTTTGAAAATAGCGCTTACCTATTTGCGCTTCGTCATTTTTCTTAAAAAGCAATTTTGGGATTATATTTCAGTTTCTTATTTAATCAGCCAAATTTTATTATTATTCTGCTAATTAAAAGTTAATACTTAAACTAGAAATGCCGATATATAAAAAATATCGACATATAAAAAAATTGCCCTCGATAATAAAATATATTGTTTTTATATATTTTTTTTTTTTTTTTTTTTTATTTCTCCTCTGGTGGGCAAAGGCCAGAGGCCTACCATTGTTCCACCAGAGTTGGGGGAAAGTGGAACATGGTCAAATTAAGCCGACATGACCTGATACACGGCGTTTAAAGGTGCTTAAGTCATGTAGTTGGGAAAATATATGAAGGAAGTGTGTTCCAGACTTTACCAGTAGAGTAAATGTAAGATTGAGCATAGAGGTTAAGTCTGGGTCAGAGAGTTGGACAGAGAAAGGATGAGACTGTGAGAAAGACGAGTCGCACGAGCCCTTCTTAATGAGGAGTTATCGACGAGAGAGTTCAGAAGAGCAGTGTCCATGTAATAGCGTAGTAGAGAGAGAGTGACGC
>SEYY01000537.1:57024-64524 GCA_009176605.1 Armadillidium nasatum
ATATATATATATATATATATATATATATATATATATATATATATATATATATATATATATATATATATTATATATAAAATGTTTCCAAAAAAAAAAAAAAAATTTACCGAGAGTTGGAGAAAAACTAGTACCATATCCGGATTAATATCAAATGATACACAGCGTTTGAAAGTGCGCAAGAAGGAAGAATATTTTAGCTCTTACCAGTGTAGTAAGGATAATAATTGCTATCTGGATCAGATAGTTGAACAGAATAGATGAAACTGTGTTTAAAGCTAGTTGTATGAGTTCCCCCTCATTGGGGATATACCATTGGAAAGCTTCAGATAAGCAGTATCCTGCAATAGTGGATTAAAGAGAGCCTGTGAGAGTCGAAGAATTAAATTGAAAAGACTCACACCTTTTCAAGGAGAGTACTACGTGTTAGATATTCGGAATAAGCTACATACAAGTTTGAACGATTTCACTATACAGATCTAGGCAACTAAAAATACTAAACTTCGTGAAAGCTTTTTTGATTGAAAGAAACAATGTGATTTGTCGAAAGAAAATCTCAAGAAAAGAAAATGTTTAGTATATTAAGAACATATTTTTATATGTGGAAGATTATGTAGATTGGTGGATGCAGGAACTGTGTGTTTATATATATATATATATATATATATATATATATATATATATATATATATATATATATATATAATATATATATATATTATATATATATATATATATATATATATATATATATATATATATATATATATATATATAATATATATATATATATACACAAAAATAATTATTAATAAAATTTAAATTTTTCCCTGGTTTCAGATCGTCCATATGTAAATAATCACAGTCATAGCAGCAAAGAATCCAATTATCAGCAGTCCCGTTTTCAGCCCTACTGAACAAGTGCAAAATTTCTTTAAATGTTTATTATTATCATTATTATATTATTATCATTTTATTATTATATTATTATTATTATTATTATTATTATTATTATTATTATTATTATTGTGTAATTAAAAAAAATATTGCTTGCATTTACTTGGAATAATAAATTTAAATGTAAAAAAAAAAATTTTTTTTTCAGGATGATTGATTTTCCATTATGTTTAATTGTAGGTATTTTCAATTGATCTGTTATAGTTTTTAAATGAATAATAAAAAAATATATATATTTATTTTTTCCTTGCAGGTTATTTTGTATTTTTCAATATTAGTATACTTTTGTAAAATTAAATTTAATCTTCATTTTATCTTTTTTATTCATTAGTTTCCATACTGGATTACTTGAAATTTTTTTACAAAGGTTTTAAAATAAATGACCATTTACATTTGTTTATTATTATTATTATAATTATTATTATATATTATTATAATAATATGTAATAATAAAATATAATTATAAAAATAACCTTTATAATAATAAAAAATAACCTAACAAGCCTTGGTTTAACTCTGCTTGTTTTTGTACTATTCTGCCTTCACATATATTTATTATTATTATTATTATTATTATTTTCTGCTATTCGTAGGAAGGGGTTTCAGTCAGTCAGAAGACAAACATATCGCTTACTTACTTATAAACTTTCTCGTAGCTTTCCATAGAAGAATATTTATACTTTTCTGCGCATTGGTTTCTTTGCTAGTCCGTGGATTGTTGCAACCAAGTAGAATTGAAGGGCATTGGTCATTATCCCTCTTGCCCTTATTATTAGTAGTAATTATTTTTATTATGAAATGTTATGATTTTCTATGGTAAAAATTTTAAAAAAATATATTTGTTTTATTCTTTTAAAATTGCGATTAATATTCATTTATATACCATTATATTTAACAATGAAACATAATGCAGTATATATGCAAACCAATATAGAAGAAAATTACCCCCCCAAAAAAAAAAAAAGTAAGCACACACACACACACAGAAGAAGAAGAAGTTCCGAATCTTTCTTGGTTGCCTAACCCTTCAAACATCAGAGGAGAGTAGAATAACTACTTTGTATGTAAATAATGAACTTTCATATGTGTTGCTTTTACGATTCAATGATGCGGCAAAGTATTGTATATATATATATATAATATATATATATATATATATATATATTATATATATATATATATATATATATATATATATATATATATATATATATATATATATATATATATATATATATATATATATATATATATATATATATATATATATATATATATATATATATATATATATATATATATATATATATATATATATATATATATATATATATATATATATATATATATATATATATATATATATATATATATATATATATATATATATATATAATATATATATATATATATATATATCTCGTTCGGGATCGAGATTTTGAATTTCTTATTAATGTATTGGCATCCTCTGTCCGCGGTCACTGTTTAAAGTAGTGGCAAGGCCATATAGATCCCACACTATAGAAAGCGCCTGTTAGTCGTTAAGCTACAGGGTTTTTTTTTTCTTATATTTAATGGAAATAAAACGCGTGACAACACTGCATTATAATTACTAACCCCGCAAGCGTAATTTGTGCTGTGCATTTTGTGATTCAAAAGCGTCGTTTACTTAAATTTTAAAGAACTTATATCGTTAACATTAATAACATTTTTTTAAATAAGATTTCCTTTTAGTTTATTAATAATAATAATTCTTATTTCCTTTAAATTAGTCTTTTATCGCGTAGTCGCTGTCTTCGCAGTCGCTTGATTGCTGTAATATATGCATAGACATAACTAGGAGGGGCTTTCCCCCTCCCTCAGAATTTTCATTCAGAATGATTCAAAATTCAAGTATTTTCTCATATATATAATTTATGCTTCACGAATGTCCGTACCTTATGAACTTATTTCGAATCTGTTTAATACCACCTCTGCTGGTCTCACTCTAGTTTTTTGGCTCCTGTCAGAGACACACTGTATTTAAGAGAATATTCTTTAACTCTTAATATATATATATATATATATATATATATATATATATATATATATATATATATATATATATATATATATATATATATATATGATGTATGTAAAATCAGCATCCGCACTTCATGATTTTGCAATATCCGCATCCGCAATTATTAATACGGATATATAAAATTTTGAAAGTTATTCATTTGTTGTCTAATTGATTTATTTTTTGGAAAGCATGAATATATATATATATATATATATATATATATATATATATATATATATATATATATATATATATATATATATATATATATATATATATATATATTATTATTAATATAATAAAATTTAATAAAAAATTTAATAATAAATACTTTCGGCATTTAAATTGAAAATATATAATAATTCATTTACTTTTATTTAATATATATATATATATATATATATATATATATATATATATATATATATATATATATATATATATATATATATATATATATATATATATATATATATATATATATATATATATATATATATATATATATATATATATATATATATATATACAATGTGAAGCTACTTATTAGTGTACCGGCCAAAATGAACCTAGGACAGGTTTAATATTAATAAGATATAGATAATAATAATAAAAACTACAACTATTACATTTCTTATTTTTGGTGGGTGTATAGAGGAGTGATGGGGCTACAAATTTCCCCTTATATGTTTTCGATCCGATTCGTTTGTTTCGAGATACAGCCCCTCAAAAAAGGTCCATTTTTTACCAATTTTCAAAAATTCCAAAAGTTTGAGAGGCTATATTTTCTTCAAACAAATAACATTTAATAATGCTCTAAATAAAAGTTGTAGATCTATCCCTCCTCTAAACAATATCCAAAAATAAAAAAATGTAGGTTGAATTTTTTTCTTAAAAATTTTTTTTCTCCGGAAAGGCATGTTTAAAAAAAAAAAAAAATAAGAGTGCTTATAACTTTTTCTAGATGTGATATCAAAAATCCTATACTACAAAATAAAGAAATTGTGGTTAAGATTGTTCTGTTAAATTTTCAGGTCATGTGGACCAGTGGTTTAACCCCGCTATTCAAATTTTTTTTCAGCATTTGACACTAAATAACTTCTAAACGGTTAATCCCTTGTAAAAACGTTAGAAATGGACTTTTTACGTCCGGGAAAAAAAGCTATCTATATTGAAATTTTCAGCTCAATCGGTCAAATAAAAAAAAAAAATTTAAATTGGACCCTGTCCTATAAAATAGTCATTAATTTTGAAATTAAACTAATATACAAAAGAGTCTTATCCGCGTTTGTCTACGAATCTCCAAATCTATCTGACCTACTGTATATACGTTAGTATATATATTTATACTGTGGAATAATTGAAATAATTTACTATTTGAAATTTGAATAAAATACAATAAGGTATATCCTAAACTTACATTATACACTCCTACTGATCAAAACTAACAACAAAATAATTAATTAGAAGTTTCGAGACAGCAGAAGTGCAGAACAGAATCACCAAACATTACGACTATAGAAACTGGTAAGCAGACACAGATTTTTCGTTCTGTCTGAGCCTTCGCCGAAACGCTGACGTCATTTCCCGTCCACTTTGCCAGATCCAGAAGATGAAAAGAGGGTTTTCTGTTTTTCGCGTGTTTGGCGATTTTGCTATCCTGACAATAAAATTGGAAATGTTGAAATTTTATGAATATTCTGTGAAATATTTTAGCCAAAATACAAAATCGTTTCAAAATAAAATTACTGGGATATCGAGATCATAATCATCATCATCATCATTATATATATATATATATATATATATATATATATATATATATATATATATATATATATATATATATATATATATATATATATATATATATATATATATATATATATTATATATATATATATATATGAAGAAACAAGCTGTAATTATAAGATATCAAGGCCTTACAGAAATGACTATAAGTATAAGTAATGCGAGTGATATTCTTAAAGCATCATTACTCTTCTGACATTTCTTTATCTTTATCTTCGTCACGTGTTTTAGTTTCTGCTCTTTCATCATCCTTTCCTTCATCATCTTCGTCTTCTTCTCCTTCGCTTCTATCAAAGGTTTCACTTGGGGTCATTTCTTGTTCTTGCTTTTGCTGTTGGTATATAAAGGCGGCATCGTCATCATCTCTAATAATTGGAAGACCATCGAGTTTCTTTAGAAAATATAAGCGTTTTTCAACTTCAGGGCGCCATGTTCCTTCAGTTGAATGTTTCTCCTCTAATGGATTTCCTGTAGGAAAAATTATAATTTAAATTTGAAAAAAAAAAAAAATTCTATTCATCATTTTTTTCCCAGATTTTATTTAGAATAATTATATTATAATTATCAAGGTATAATAATAATAATAATAATTGTAATAATAATAATAATAATAATAATAAAAGGTATTTATACAGATTTTCTGACCTTTCTGATTTCAAGGAGCCCAAAAGTTTTTAATGAGTGAGAGTGTTAATACGTAAAATATTACATGCTTAACTTCACTAACAGTGGTTTTTGGGTAGGTTAGGTTTATTTGCTGACTTTTAGGTTTATATGGCGTAGTTTTACCCTTTAAGTCCAGGTTAAGTTAAGTCGAACTAGTTTGTTAGATCTAACAAACTAGTTCGACTTAACCTAACCTGGACTAACGGCCAGAAAATAGACCTAAGCTACTCAAAAAACCACTGTTCTTTAATTAATTAAGCATATAAATATAAATATATATATATATATATATATATATATATATATATATATATATATATATATATATATATATATATATATATATATATATATATATATATATATTATATATTGGGAAGACGTAGCGCAGTCCGAAGCAATGAAAGTACCCCTCACAGGGGTTTACACGGGGGTGATAGGGTGGGCTAGACCATTCCTTTTCACTCCATTGCCCTTTGGTTCGTTCCTTTTCGCTCTTCATCTTCTCAGAGGGCCTCTAGTGTACCCTTGACTCACATTGGAGTAGAAATGCTTCCACAATCTTACTCCTTCTTCACATGTATCCTACAAATTTACAAGCGCTTACACTTACATAATTTATTAAATAAATAAAAAATGGAGAAACATAAATGTGCCTCGGAGAATCCAAGAGGGGTGGATTCCAAATATAGCCCCTCATTCACTTCTTCTCCCATCACCACTTGGGAGTTGGTGGCTTTCGGTGATGGGGTTGATGCCACCAAGACCTTGTTGCCGACTTGCCCTGGCGCACGGTCTTCCATTTTCCTCAATTTCTGCAACTTTCGCGTTTTTTTGCCTAATCTCCACTTTCTCGAACACTACCTCTCTTCTTCTAGACCTCATCTCTTGTTCTTAACTAAAACTCAGGTGTATGAGTGCTCTGACAGCAAACCCTACTCTGTTTCCTCCTACTGTCTCTATCCTCAATTTTCAGGCAAAGGCGGATGTTGCGCATATATGGGCGATGATGTTGTCTGTTCTCGTGTTTCTAATTTGGAGTCTTCTGAGACTGTTTTTAGGTTACTTATAACTATTCTTCTAGGGGTTTATTTTACAGCGTTGCAGGCTTTTGAATACATAGAGGCTTCGTTTTCTATTGCTGCCTGGATCTGACTTACTGATTACTGATCTTAACTAATTCTCTACTTTATGGTTTAAACTTTCTTGCAACTCTACAACTAATTTTATTTGTGCTGTCTACTTATCTCCTAACTCTACAGACTATCCAAAATTCTTCGACTATCATAACTCCAAAATAGAACACATTCTTTCTTCTCCTTTCTCCGAAATCATCATTTTAGGTGATTTCAGTGTTCATCACCGCCAATGGCTTTCATCTAGTTCTCATGATCTAGCTGGTGAACACGCCTACCAATTTTCTATCCAGAAAAACCTTGAGAATTTGGTGCATCTCCCTACCCGTATCCCTGACCGTCTTGGTGATGAACCCAACATACTTAATCTTTTCCTAACTTCTTATCCTTCTCCATAAACTATTAAACTCTTTCCTCCTCTAGGTTCATCCGATCACCTTCTTATCTCTGTATCTTGTCCTGTATCTTCAGATCTTCTGCAAAACGGCCCCCGCCTTCAACGAGGAGACGTTTCTGGCATTTCGGTGCCACTAACTGATCTGACATTCGGTTGCATTTTTCTAATTTTCCATGGAATGATTACTGTTTCTGTGGGAGGGGTTCCTCTGAGTGTGCAGAGAGCATAACCGAGGTGATTCTCTCTGGCATAGAGGCGTGTGCGTATACGCGTAGGTTTATGTGATCTTTTTTCCCTCAATATCCGAACGTTTTTTGCTAGCCCCCTGGGAAAATGGTCTAAATTCATCACTGGTTCCATGTATCGCCGCCAACTCTCTCTGGAGGCTTCTTGATGTTGTGAAGAGCTCCAGCACTGGGCGTAGCCTTATAAATCAGTCTTCATGAGCCGTTATCGAGCGTAGTCTGCTT
>SEYY01000537.1:67024-85306 GCA_009176605.1 Armadillidium nasatum
ACCTTTTCTTCTTGCTGGAAACGTGAGCTCATTCAGCCTGTGTCGAAATTGAAGAACCCCTCTCAAACTTCTAAGTACCGTTCCATTTCTTTAACCTCTGTACTTTCTAAGGTTTTCTAATCTATTCTTAAAAGGAAGATTGGGAAACATCAATTTTTCTAATCTTATCTCTTATCACCAGTATGGTTTTCGTTAAGAAAGCTGCACAGTTGATTCTCTTTCTCTCCTCTCTAACTCTTGGTTCTCCTCTCCTCAGTGTTTCAGTCAATCTTTTTTGCTCTCGCTCTAGAGAAATCGGGAATAAAACTTTGATTTCAAAATTTCTCTGTTTTGGAATATATCATTCTTTTCTATTTCCTTTCCGGTCGTTCTATAGTAGCTGTTGAAGACGGCTACCGTTCTTACTTTAAATCAATTAATAGTGGTGTTCCTCAAGGATCTCTCCTATCCCCAATTCTTTTTTTTTTGCTTTTCATTAGTGACCTTCTCTCTGCTTACTTCATCTATGCTTTCTTTTGCAGATGACTTCACCCATCATTACATTACTCCTTTTAGTTTGAAAGATGCCCCTCCCAACACCAGTTAGTTGACTCTAGAAGGGTGACCTTGAAGCATCTAATCTCTGATCTTTTTCAATATTTCATATTGGGATAGAGGGAAACACGGTCGTTTTCAATGACTCAAATACTCAGTTCCTCCATTTCTGTACTTCTACACAACTATGACATCTTTTCTAAAACACACAACTCAATATTTCGTCTGTCCTTAATATTATCGGTGTTTTCTTGTATCGTAATCTTTTCCGGAAAGATCACATTACTTATCTTTTTAAACAAGTTTCTAAGAAATTGTTTGTACCGATGAGCCTTCAGAAATTGTTCAAGCTACCCCAGTTGCTTTCTCTTTTATAAGGGTACTGTTCGCACTTATTTAAAGAATGCCTTACACATCTGGGGTGATTCCACCTTCTTGAATTGGTGTCTAGGAAATTTCAACTTATCAATTCTTTCGCTGTCACTAACTCTCTGCAACCTCTTTCTGCCAGTCGAATTGTTGCGTCACTCTCTGTCTATACTATCCCTATTACAATACACACTGCTCTTCTGGACTCTCCCGCGGCAATTTCCTCTATTGAGAAAGACTCGTGCGACACACCTTTCTACATAGTCTCATCCTTTCTCTGCTCAACTCTGAGACCTCAGACTTAACAACTATACTCAATCTTACATGTTCTCTATTGATAAAGTCTGGAACGCATTTCCTTTATCTATTTTCCTAACTTCCTTTGACTTATACACCTTCAAACCCCGTGCATCGGTACATGTAGGCCTTTAACTGGACTATTATTCTGATATTGCTATAACTCTCTCTCTCTCTCTCTCTCTTCATATATATATATATATATATATATATATATATATATATATATATATATATATATATATATATATATATATATATATATATATATATAATATATATTATATATATATATATATATATATATATATATATATATATATATATATATATATATATATATATATATATATATATATATATATATATATATATATATATATATATATATATATATATATATATATATATATATATATATATATATATATATATATATATATATATATATATATATATATATATATATATATATATATATATATATATATATATATATATATATATATATATATATATATACTCGAATACAGCCAGTACCTTAAGATTTTTCAAAGAGTTAATTCCTTTTAGTTTTTCAATTTGATTGTACGATATCCAAAGTTGTTCTAATGTATCCCCGATGACTTCCTGTATATATATATATATATATATATATATATATATATATATATATATATATATATATATATATATATATATATATATATATATATATATATATATATATATATATATATATATATATATGGGAAGTGTAAAAGAAAAGGTGGTGTAGGTAGAAGGGATTGAGTTAGTAATGTTAGAATATGGGAGATGTGTGGTTGGAGAAGGAGTATCGAGAGTTATTTGAGTTTGGAATGTTTTATTCTTTTTTTTTTTTTTGTTTGTTTGTTTTATTTCACCTCTGGTGGGCAAATTCCAGAGGCCTACTAAAATTCCACCAGAGTTAATGGGAAAGACGGGAACCTGGTCAAATTAAAGGCCGACGTGACCTGATACACGAAGTTTGAAGGTGTGTAAGTCATAGGAAGTTGGGAAAATAGAAGAAGGGAGTGTGTTCCAGACTTTACCAGTAGAGTACATGTAGGACAGAGCATAGCGGTTAAGCCTGGGGTCGGAGAGTTGGATAGAGAAATGATGAGACTGTGCAGAAAGTCGAGTCGCACGAGCCCTTCTCAATGAAGGAGGAATGCGACGAAAGAGTTCAGAAGAGCAGTGTCCATTGTAATAGCGATAGTATAGACTCTATAGAGAGAGTGACTCAACAATTCGACGGGCAGAAAGAGACTGGAGAGAATTAGTGAGAGCAGGAGAGTTGATAAGACGAAAAGTCCTAGACTCCACCTTCACAAGGAGAGCTGTATAAGTGGAACCACCCCAGATATGTGACGCATACTCCATACAGGGGCGAACAACACCCCTATACAGAGCAAGCAACTGGGTGGAGTGAAGAAATACTGAGGCGCCTCAGAACACCTAACCTCTTAGAAGCTTGTTTAGAAAGAGAGGTAATGTGATCTTTCCAAGAAAGATCACGCAAAAAAGAAAAACCAAGAATATTAAGAACAATTGAAGGTCTGAGTTGAGTGTTTCCGAAGAAGATATCATAGTTGTGTGGAAGATTGTGTCGAGTAGAGAGACTGAGTAATTAAGTTTTGGTGGCATTGAAAACAACCATGTTCTCTCTGCCCAGTTTGAAATACGAAATAGATCAGAGGTTAGCTGCTCCAAGGCAACCTTCCTTACGTCTATTAACTGTTGTTGGGAGGGGCGCCATTCAAATTGAAAAGAGTAATGAAGGGTGGAGTCATCAGCATAGGAGTGGATAAGAGATGAAGTAAAAGAGAGAAGGTCATTAATGAAAAAGTAGAAAAAGTGTTGGGGATAGGACAGATCCTTGAGGAACATCACTATTAATAGATTTAAAGGAAGAGCTGTGGCAGTCTACAACTGCTGCTATAGGACGACCGGAAGGATAGAGTACGAAAGAGAGAAGTTTGGAAATCAAAGCTTTGTGCCATACTCTATCGAAAGCTCCCGATATGTCTAGGGTAACAGCAAAAGATTCACCGAAATGCCGAAGGGCGGAGTACCAAGAGTCAGACAGGAGGGAAAGGAGATCACCAGTAGAGCGTTCCTTACGTTTGCAGGATGAATGAGGAGAGACTGGCAAAAAATATAGTTGTATAAGAGGTGGAGGGTGTGAGAGGTTGCGGGAGACCGAGGGGAGGTTGGATGAGTGGGGTTAAGGAGTTATTGAAGAACAGAGATGAGCTGGGAGGAGGGTGTGTGGCTGACGGAGTATAGTTGTGAGTGTTGGAGAATGGATGTGGCCTGCTATAAACACCACCCCACGATTGTAGAAAAGGTTATATATATATATATATATATATATATATATTATATATATATATATATATATATTATATATATATATATATATATATATATATATATATATATATATATATATATATATATATATATATATATATATATATATATATATATATATATATATATATATATATATATATATATATATATATAATATATATATATATATATATATATATATATATATATATATATATATATATATATATATATATATATATATATATATATATATATATATATTATTATTATTATTTATTTTATTATATATATTATATTATATATATATTATATTATTATAATATATATATTATATATATATATTATATATATTATTATATATATTATATATATATTATTATATATATATATATATATATATATATATATATATATTATATATATATTATTATATATATTATTATTATTATTATTATTATTATTATTATTATTATGTTTTATTATTATTATTATTATTATTATTATTATTATTATTATTATTATTATTATTATTATTATTATTATTATTATTATTATTATTATTATTATTATTTATTATTATTGCTGTTGTTGTTGCTCAAGGTGATGTTCTTATTGCTGTCGTAATTATCAGTATTAGTTAAAAAGTGTTTTAAGAAATTGAATTAGCGTTGTAGTGACTTACCAGTCCGGCCAATGACTTAATATTGTTTCTTCCCAACGAAAGAATTTTCAAATTTGTTAACGTTGATAAATTCCCAATTTTTTCAATAGCATTTGTTGAAAGACTCAATTTCCTTTTATATATATATATATATATATTATATATATATATATATATATATATATATATATATATATATATATATATATATATATATATATATATATATATATATATATATATATATATATATACTTTTCTTCATAAGGGCAATTGGAGAAATCAAATTTTTCATTAATGTCAAGACCTTTAATTATGTTGTATTTATATTTAACAATAAAAAAAATATTTTCAAAAAACGAAAAAAAATATGAAAGAAGAAAAACAAATTATAAATTTAAAGAATTTAACGTATTACATCCAAGTTTTTGAATATATATATTGGAAACAAGTTAAATAAGTTGTTCTCTCTTCAAAGTAAGAATTAAAAAATATTAAAAGCTATAAATTGGTATATTATTCTTGAGTAAATATACCACACAGGATATCATTTTTTTACGGGGAGACAGAGCGGTGGAGCTTAAATACTTAAATGTTTATAAAAACCAAATACTACAAAGAAATTTATCAGTTTTGCATATATCTCTCCTAACTTAACTGACTATCCTAAGTTTTTCGACTATGCAAATCTTAATTGAGTATATTCCCTCATTTTCCCCTTTTTTGAAATCTTCATTCACTACGCTATATTTTTCTTTAATTTTCAAGACATAGATGGTAATCTCACCAACTATTTCACTTTCCAACAACTGCTGTTGTAGAATGGCACCTTTCATCCTTTAAATGTATCAGTAGGAGTCTTAGGGTTCTGTTATATTCCCAACTTCTTTTCTATTTTACATTACTGATTTTCTCTCTATCACTTCAGCACCTAACCACTCCTATGTCAACAACTCCACCCATAAGTCCTCCTTTTCGCATGAAAAGTGTTCTACCAGACAGAAAATAATTGGTGATAGGAGGGGTGGCCATGAAGGCAGTTGGAGCAACCAAGTTCAGATCTCTATCAAATTTTTAAGTTGCTCAATGGAAACATGGTTGTTTTCAGTGCCTTTTTAAAAACTCAGTCCCATTATCTCTTTGCTCGACATGTTCTTTAATTCAACTATACCATTTTCTTTATAAATGCACGGCTATCAACACCTTCTGTCCTTAATATACTTGGTGTTTAATTAATCTTGAAATCGATTCGACAAAGGACTAAAAAATATCAGTAAATTTTTATTTTATTTTAAATGTCAATCAAATAAGATAAACTCGAAATCGACGATATTAATTCCTCCTAATGCCGAATTTGGCTTTTTATTTTAAATTTCAAAAAAAAAAAAAACATTTTTTTTTATTTTCGACCACTTCAACGTGATGGAAAAACTCGATTTCTGACGTTTTTCTGTCACTATAACGGTTTAAAAGTTTTTTGGAAAATTTTGGCCTGAAAAAATGAATAGTGAGGCCAAACGATTGGTCGAAGTGATGTTAAAATTGAACAGTACATTCACAAATGTACTAACTACAAACGCTTCTAACAGATGTTTGATGTTTTTTTTTTTTTTTTTTTTTTTTTTTTTTTTTTTTTTTTTTTTTTTAGGAAAAAAAGTTATATGCCATTTTCTGACCAACTGTCGAAAATTTTTTTTTACATTTTGGAAAATTTATCCTTAATGACAAAATTGTTTTTAAAAAACTATACCTACAACTATTTTCATTTTTTCCAAATGTATAGAGGAGGCATAAAGCTATAAATTTCTCTTAATACTTTAATCAATGCTGTATGTTCTTTTCGAGATATACCCTCTCAAATTTGGCCAATTTTCATAGAAATTTCAAAATTTCCAAAATTGTTCTAGAAGAGAACAAATAGCATTGAATGATGCATTGAGAGAAAGTTGTAGCTCTGTACCTCCTCTAAACACCTGCCAAAAGTAAAAGTAAATTCTGATGTTGTTGGTTTTTTTTTTTTTTTTTTTTTTTTTTTTTATTTTATTTTCCAATTTTTTTCCAATTTTTTTTTAACATTTTGAAATTCAAGGGTATATAACTTTATTTCTGAAGAAGATATCAAAAATCGTCATGTTGCATTTCTTGTAATTGGGGCTGAGAATTTACAGTTGAATTTTCAGGTCATTTCTACCAGTGGTTTGGCCCCGAAATTCACTTTTTTTTAGGAAATTTGCCCAAGCACCTACAAACCGTTATAGATACAGAAAAACGTCAGAAATAGACTTTTTTCAGTGCGTCGAAATGAATATACCCTGCAGATTTCATAAAAATCAGTCAAAAATTATTTTTTTTTTTTTTAAATTGGACCCTCCCTCTATGCAGATCGAACAAAAATTAAGTATAAAAAAGAAAAACACATTATCTTCGAATATCGCAAATTCAAGATCGTCTTAGTTACTTGGATGTTCAAGCAATTGAATCTGATGTTGCTGCAAAACTAGATTATGAAGAAATCACACAGTTATTTTCAAATAAGATGTAAGGAGAATATCAGTTATAAGTAGTTAAGCACTTAGGGACCCCGGGGTGAGGTCCCAGGATAACTCCCCATTGAACAAATAGAAGAACAAAAAATTATTTTCAGAAAATTGGAAGAGAAAATTCAACTGATATTGAAACAAAGTTGAATAGAATTTCTAGAATAATGGAAGAGATAACCAGCTTCTTCCATTCGTTCATCTTCTAGCATCCAAGCTCTGATGCTGTCCGAAGTTGGCGGACGATACCGGTTAGCAAATATTTGAAAAGAATTCTTTTGGAAAATTCGAAGAGAAAATTCAACTGATATTATTAGTTATTGTTATAATTATTATTATTATTAGCCGCTGCTATTTCCAACAGCTTCTATCTTGAGCTTTCTTCCTAACTTCACCCCAACTTTATCCCATCTTCTTAAGATCTTCTTTTACAGTTCTTATCCATTTTCTTGCAGGTCCTCCTCTTCCTCTCAGTTCACACTGTTTCTATCTTACAGTCTCCTTACCCACCTCATTCTTGTTTCTCCACCGACGTCCCAAGTTGGTAAATCTTCTTCTGATCACTCTCCTCAGATCTTCTGTTTTCGTTTTTAACTTCTTGTTGCTTATAGTTCTCGTCTAGAATGTCACCAACATCTTCGCAAGCGCTTGTTTTGAAAAATTATTTCCTTATATCATCCTCTCCCCCCCCTCCACTCCTCCTGTCCCCACATTTTACATCCATACAGCATTTCCAATTTTACCATGCTAATATTTAGTTTAACTTTGGTCTTGATCACAGCACTATTGGTCTTCCATTATTTATTCAACATTTTGAAGCTCACTCTTGCTTTCCCTACTCTCCTCTTAATATTTTCCATCGACCCTCCTGTTCTTATCATCTTTGACCCCAAATATTTAAACTCTTTCACCTTCTCCAATATTTTAGTTTATGTTTAGATTTATTCATCTCTCCGATTTTATAACCATTATTCTTTTTTTCCCCCATTTATTTTTAATCCCATTTTCATTCCATATTTTTTCCATTCTGTTTAGCTCCTGTGCATCACAATGTTGTGCATGCATGTGATATAATTCATTATGCAAACGTCATCTACAAAATCGTTTTCATTTTCCATTTTATTCCTTTCCCTCTCCCTTCCGTTATCTTCCTCATCACCCAGTCAAATGCCACAATGAACAAGGCTGCTGACATATTACATCCTTGTCTGACTCTGCTTCCCATCCCAAACTCCTCCGAAAGTTTTCCTCACATCTCCACCACATACACTCGTAATCTCTATAAAACATTTTGATCAACGTTATCAATTTCTCTGGTACTCCATATATCTCTTGAACTTTCTAAAATCTACAAGTGTTAATTACATATATCTTCAACTTATTGCCTTGTTCTACTATATTTCTTACTAAATTTATCTGGTCTATACAGCTTCCTCCTTTTCCAAAATCTGCTAATGCTTTCTTTAATCTTTGATCTGTCTTCTCTACTATATATATATATATATATATATATATATATATATATATATATATATATATATATATATATATATATATATATATATATATATATATATATATATATATATATATATATATATATATATATATATATATATATATATATATATATATATATATATATATATATATATATATATATATATATATATATATATATATATATATATATATATATATATATATATATATATATATATATATATTCTATATATACTTACTCGCAGTTAATTAAAGTTTGAAGAGACGGGTCTGTTTTATCAATAGGCGGGTAAAGTCCAATGAGTTTCACTTCTTTTGCTTCGTGAGCTTTTTGACCAAATTCCTCTTCCCATTGTCTGATGGCTTCTCGAACGCTAGTAGATTCTTTCATTTCTAAGTTTTATAATTTAATTTTATGCTTCTGGCATATATATATATATATATATATATATATATATATATATATATATATATATATATATATATATATATATATATATATATATATATATATATATATATATATATATATATATATATATATATATATATATATATAGTTAGTAAGGTGGTACTTTTGAGGGACAAAATGGCATGTTGGCCTTTGATTTGCAATTGCATATCTACCTTGACCAGGCAGATCTCACGCTCTTTCGTGAGTTCATTATCTGCAATGTTGAAACTTTGAGCTCGTACCTGACCCTATTTTGGGATTAGAGTCCCCACCCGGAGGGGTGTATTCCCTCTCCTTTAGCCACCAGCAGCCCATTTTTTCTTTGTTCTTTCCTGATCTTTTTTGAGGGTTCAGCCCCACTCCGGAGGGATATACTTCCTCCCTCTCCCCCCCTTTGAGGCAGTAGCGTAGTCACTAGCTTCCCATTTTTTTTCCTGGTCTTCCCTGACCCCTTTTTAAGAGTTCAACCTCACCCCGGAAAGATATACCCCCTTCCCCCTTAAGGGTGGAGGCGGAGCAGCAGCACCCACCTCAATGATGTGTACTCAATCCCATACCATTATTTTCTGCCTTCCACAATAGGAGTGATAGCGTAGCTCAGCACCCCATTTTTCCCATCCTCTTTCTTGACTCCGTTTTTAGTGCCAAGAGGCACGTAACCTTCTCTTCTGAATGAGTGAAGGCTTTCAGGACCAGTCAGCTTACCGCCCAGCGGTGATGTCATCATTTCTCGATCTTCGTCATGTTGTTTCTTCTCCCTCCTTATTTAATCACGTTGTTTTCATTTTCGTAACTTTGAATTTTGAACCACGTGGTGTTTCTTATCTTTCATCTTGATCAAGTGGCTTCTCCCCCATATATTGGCTAAAGCTTCAAATACACTTTCCAACAATAACATCATATGACAGGTTCCTGCCATAAATACCATTTCAAATGTAAATAATCATTAACAAAAAAAAATTCAAATTTCAAATCTGACCTGAGGAGTATTGGAACACACAACCTTATGAATAGAAATCCATAAGATTACCATCAGGCTACGAGAGCTTTCTTTTGTTAGAGTAAAATTATTATTTTAAGTAATGTGCATCAATTTTGTAAATTTCTAAATTTTCTTCAATCCAACAATTATTTTTTCAATTTCAAACCACTTTGCATTCTTTGCATTTGCATTTTATTTCACTACATATATTAATATTCCATATTAATTAGTATATTCTAACCTAATATTTGTTTTCTTCACAAAGCTATAACTAAAATAATTCATTATTTTCCATTTCTACTCATATTTTCTATTTTTTTTAACGCAATATATTAAAGTACATGCATACATACAATACCGAAACAACCTCATGCACCCAGAAACATACACTCAAAAATGCATACATACATACATATATATATATATATATATATATATATATATATATATATATATATATATATATATATATATATATATATATATATATATATATATATATATATATATATATATATATATATATATATATATATATATATATATATATATATATATATATATATATATATATATATATATATATATATATATATATATATATATATATATATATATATATATATATATATATATATATGCAATCACACTCATATACATATTCTCAGATACATATATAATTATGCACACATACATTCACGCACACAATCATACATACACACTCATTCGGATACATATATATATATATACACAATCAAATACGTACACACACGCTCATATTCGAGCTCACATTCATAAACTCGCACACAAATACACTCACACACAAGAGTACGATTCATAAACATTAGATACCATGATACTCTCTCATATAATTTCAATCAGTATTCTTTAAATCTGCTACTTTTCTCTTCTCCTCCAAACAAATTTTTTTTTATTTTCTTTATTTCACTCTTTTCTTTTACTTTTTTATTGTTCTTTTTTTCTTTCAACAATTTTTTATTTCTTTTCTTTTTTCATGTTATGTTTTTTAAGAGCCGAACGTCTTTCATCATAGTTCTTTTTATCCAAATGTCTTTCAGTACTGTTCATTTTAGTGCAGAATGTTATTCATTTATTTATTTTATTTTTTTTTTTTGAGTTCTTTCTTTTTTTTTTTTTTTTTTTTGTATTTTTTTTTTTTTTTTTTTTTTGTTTGTTTTTTTGTGAAGTCTTCAAATTGAGGGTTTTGGGGATCGGATGTGTCCATTTCTCCCTGAACATATTCTCTACTTTCTTTGTTTTTTTTTTTTTTTTGTTTTTAAACCAAATGTAGTTTACTGTCAGTTATTTGGGCCTAACATCATTTTCTTTATTCCTACGTTTTTCTCTGAGGTTTTATGGTCTTCGGATCTTCCAAATTGAGGGGTATGGAACTGCCAGATACTCATTTTATCCTTAACATGACTTTTTATGTCACTAATATGTAGTACTAAAACCTTGATGTCTTATCTTGTATTTTTTCTGATGTCTTTTTAAAGATGTCTGTTATTCTTTCATGCTCTTCTAATTTCTTTCTCCGTCATTATTATGTGGGAAGGCAGTCAGTCAACGATGGTAGCCAGGGTTGCTTGTAGATTAGCCAAGTAATATGGTATCCTCGATATCGGTCAAGAAAAATTAAGGATGGTGGTGACGAAAAACTACGCGATCAAAATAGCTGAGATAGATAAAAAATAATAATAATAATAATAATAATAATAATAATAATAATAATAATAATAATAATAATAATAATAATAATAATAATAATAATAATAATAAAAACACGTGGTGGCAATAAATTCGAGACGGCTGAGATGAAAAATCACGTGGTCAGAAATTTAAGATGGCTGCGAAGCTATGTAGTCAGGAGAAATCCAATATGGCGAACGGATAAAGTCATAGTCATGATGCACCAGTGCAAAAGACGTCACATTGACAGTGTAGGCATGCGTATTCATAAACGTGTATGACATAATCACCAATGGCACAGATTGCAAATTGCAAATTTCCAATGTTCCAAAGAGAGCTTTGTAACAATACCTCACCCATGCCTAAAGGGTTAAAAGGACTGCACATCAAAGGGATTAAGATACTTAATTAAAGGATTAAGAGGTATGAGAAAGGGAAGAGATTTAAAGGATTAAAGGGATTTAGGTACTTAAATATGTGTAGTAATTAATGGATTAATGAAATTATCCTAATTAATTAGGGGATTATCCGGATAATTCGTATCAAAAAAGCTCAGGAGAAAGCATGGAGCAGGTCTCGCCCTCCTCCCCTCTAGTTTCTCCTCATTACCTCTCACTTTTCAATCGGTGGCACTGTCACTGGCACTTCAGGAGAAATATGACCATACTATATATATATATATATATATATATATATATATATATATATATATATATATATATATATATATATATATATATATATATATATATATATATATATATATATATATATATATAATATATAATATGTGTGTGTGTGTGTGTGTGTGTGTGTGTGTAAAAAAAATACTTTTAGTGAAAAACTTAATTAGTTTTTAAATTGATATATACCTACCACCTTTAATTAATTTTTATGAAAGAAAATCTAAGAAATATTAAAATAAAGAGAACGAAAAGTAAAAAATAAGAAAATTTAAGCAATTCCTCCTCTTGGAAGTTGATTATCTCTATTGATTTATATATTATTGGGAGATAAATTATAGGTTTGGATCTCTTCACAGTGATTCGGTTGATGAAACTGGGTTAAAACAGACTCAAAACTCAAAAGTAAAGAAGCAATGTTCACAGCACTTGTTACTTAATAATAATAATAATAATAATAATAATAATAATAATAATAATAATAATAATAATAATAATAATAATAATAATAATAATAATAATAATAATAATTGCAAACAAAATTTCAAGGAAAATTGCTAGAAATTATTCATGTTTATGATTTTTCCTGCATTGTCATGGCAACAATTTACATGTATTATATATATATATATATATATATATATATATATATATATATATATATATATATATATATATATATATATATATATATATATATATATATATATATATATATATATATATATATATATATATATATATATATATATATATATATATATATATGGCGTCGCCAGCTTCCAAGCTAGAGCGGGGGCAGCTTAAAATTTTATAGAACTTACAGGGAAAAAAACAGACAAATTTGTATGGGTAAGGAAATAATTAATATTTAATTAATTTTTATTTTATTAATACTACCTATCAGAGATCGGCATTCCGCAATTCCACAATTCCGCAATAGCGGACTAACAAACAAAATTCCGATAATTTTCAATAAGTTGAGGAATTGCAATTGCAGAATGCCAAAAATTTATAGTCAGCAATCGCAATTTTCTAAAATCCAATGAAATTTCTGGAAAATTTAAGAATATTCTTGAAGTGTGGAGAAACTTCTAGATTAGCCATAACTAGTATTAGCCATTTTTAGTAAAGTATAAATCAGCTTGCTGTACTTGGTTGATCATTTTAATCAATTATTTAATTTACAATTCATATCGTGTAGTAATTACTTGATGCTACATGATAATTGTCACGTTTTTCGCGCCTATTTTTGTATTTCCTGAACATTGAGTAGTAGCCTTCCAATAAAGGTGAATTTTTGTAACGCAATTATTGGCATTCTTATGTATATTTACGTTATTTCCTTCACACCATTCGATTTGTTTTCCTAAATGTGTAATTTACATATTAATCTTTAATTGGTTAAGAATCAATTTAATTATTAAGGAGCAATGTTTTCTTAAATGACACGACATGAATAGCTATTTGTCAATTTTCTTCCCCTTTAAAACCTGCGGAGCACTGTTTCCGGCAAGTCTTTTTAGCTTCAGTGTTTGCAACCGGAGGTTCTATTTAATTCCCTTTGCTTCATTCAACATTACCTCTTTGTTTTTGTATTTTTTTTTAACACACCACCAGCGCTCACGGGCAGAGCCCTATTCAAGGAGGGGGTGCTAGAGCAATAGAAGAGATAAAGCAACCCACAAGCCCCACCTAATGCAAATTTCGCAGGTGAGCTCAGACGAGGACTTTAAAGTAAGTGAGATTAAATTCGGCTGGAAACACAGAATATGGGAGAGAATTCCACAAAACAGATGTTGCTGGAAAGAAGGAGGCATCACAGAGGACAAGGCTGGAGTTGCCAATGTCTCCACAAAATTTATTTGCAGACAATGCTCCCATTGTGCTACGAGGCTGTCGTAAAGAAGGAGGAACACGAGTGGACAGTTCTATCGAGCATTTGCCGCTGTCGTACCTATAGAAAACAAACAAGGCACAAACGTCACCTCGCAATGATAAGGGTCAAGTGAATTAGAAAGAGCGGAACAATTTATAAGTCTTTTATCCTGAGTCTTCTCAGATACGAGAGCAGTACTAAAAAAAGGGCGGATTAGGCCCTTGTATAATTGGAGTAACTTGCAAAGAAGTAAAAAAATTCTCGCAGCATTCTTTGAGGCAGCCCTAGTAACCATAATGATGTAAAGTTTCCAAGACAATTTTTTGTTTATGTGAAGGCGTCTTTGTCTTTGAGAGAGAGATTTCAAGAAGTTGAATTTCTAAAGAGATGAATTTCACAAAGTTGAGTCGACCCCTCTGGGAAATTCTATTCAGATCAACAGGAATGGAATCGGAGAGATGAAGACAAGAGGCAATTCTAGACGCAAAAGAAGGTGCAGATTTGAAATGAGGAGAAGAAAAGAGGCTCGAATCATCGACATATGAAGGGATAGGGTTAGATGAGTAGCTGAAAAGATCATAAATGAAAAGTAGGAATAGAGTAGGAGACAACACAGAAACTTGAAAAATACCACTATCAACAGGAAATGAAGAAGAAGTCGCCCAATCAACAACTGCCAAAATGGAACTGTTAGAAGGAAAGCTAGGCATACGTAAGTAAAGGGGAGGAGGAAATCCAAAGGAGGGAGCTTGGAAAGCAGTGACGCATGCCACACACGGCCAAATGCCTTAGATATGTCAAGCGCACCACACAAGTTTCCCCATGGTCAATAACGGCAGAAGATCATAAATCTGTGAGATAGGAAAGTATATGACCAGTGGACCTCGAACGTCGAAAGCCATATTGGTGATCAGACAGAAGAGAATGGGATTCCAGATGATCTAAGAATTGTGAGTTGAGAAGGGTTGCAAAGATCTTAGACAGAATACATGTGAGAGCTATAGAGCAGAGGCTGTCATTCCGGGTATGCAAGGTAAGTGGCGCTTTTCCAATTCAACAGATTATGAAACTGTAGGCACCTGATGCAACTGATAATATCATTTCTTAAAGTTGAATTTTTATATCAGAGTGTTTCCTATGTAAGAACGAAATGCATAACAGAGCTCGGTAAGCTATATATATATATATATATATATATATATATATATATATATATATATATATATATATATATATATATATATATATATATATATATATATATATATATATATATATATATATATATATATATACTGCTTAGCCACTCAAAAATTTCACCGCACACCCCTGCTATAGAGCGATAGTTAGAGGAGTAAGTGTGGTTACCTTTCTTCGAAAGAGATTGGATTAATTCGCGCTTCCGACACTGAGTGAAAGTACTAGTATTGAGACAGAGAGAGAAAAGTTGATCGAGGGACTGAGCCAGCTCAGAAGCATACTCCTTTGAAATTCGGGAGGGATGCCATCCAGGCCACTTGCTTTCCTAGCGTTCATAGATTTCAGAAGTCCATGCACCTTTTCAAATGTAATCACAGGTAAAGGCATGGAACATATGAGAGAAGAAGAAGTAGGAGGAGGATTGTCGGAGTCGTCCAAAGGGTTGAATTAGAGGAGAATAGGAGGCCGAAGAGATTAGCTTTTTCAATTGGAGTCTTAGCAACAGAACCATCAGATCGAATAAGAGGGGGAAAGGAAGGTGATATATATATATATATATATATATATATATATATATATATATATATTATATATATATTATATATATATATATATATATATATATATATATATATATATATATATATATATATATATATATATATATATATATATATATATATATATATATATATATATATATATATATATATATATATATATATATATATATATATATATATATATATATATATATATATATATATATATATATATATATATATATATATATATATATATATATATATATATATATATATATATATATATATATATATATTAGGGATGGAGTGATATCAAAATTTTTACCGATACCGATACCGATACCAAGACTTTCAAATTCACCGATACCGATACCGATACTCATTTTTAAATGTTAAGAAAAACATATGATTCCAGTAAGGCTCTAAGGGCCTGTCAGCTGGGCTAGCACTCGTCTCCATCTAGATCTGTCGGAAATAATTCAATCTTACACCAACAGTTTCACCACAGGCAACTGATGTCGCCTCAATGTATCCCTAACTAAATCCATCCATCTCTCCTTTGTCTCCCTCTCGGTCTTCTTCCACTCTCATATATATATATATATATATATATATATATATATATATATATATATATATATATATATATATATATATATATATATATATATATATATATATATATATATATTACCATCACTCACGGGCATAGCCTTTTTCAAGGAGGGGGCATAATTAAATTATTTAAAAAAAAAACAACCCAATCCCGAACCTAACGTAGATCCCTCAGGTAGGCGAAGACAGAGGATTTAGAGAGATTTTTTTTTTATATACAGCACAAAAAACAGAAGATAGGGAGTTCTACAGAACAAAGGTGGCTGGAAAGGAAGAGGAACCACAATGTAAAAGCCTTGAGTTTGCAGTGCTCACTCAAAGTTCTTGTGCAAGCAAGGCACCCCTTGTGCTGCGACGGCGACGCAATGGTGGTGGAATGCGAGAGGTCAACTCCCTCGAGCACCTAGATACTACCTCGTTGTAGTACCTATAGAAAAGAGATAGTGCGCCAACGTCCCCTTGCAGAGAAAGAGGGTCAACCGATTTTCAAAGTAAGGGACAGCTAATTAGTCTTTTAGCCTTAGACTCAACCATATCCGAAAGAAGGGTGGAACCTGAAGCGCCCTAAATGTGAGAACAGTACTCCATGCAAGGACGAATAAGACACTCATATATTTATAGAATCTGTTTAAAAGGAAAAATCTGAAAAGGAAAAAGAAAATCGGAACAGAACTCCCAACTTTTTAGAGGCAACCTTAGCAACCTTTGTGATATGATATTTCCATGATAATTTACTATTCACGTTCCTACCAAGAATATTTGTTATTCACAGGTGAGACGGGAGAACTGTAAAAAGAGATAGGAAAGTTGGGAGGTGTTCTTGAGAGAGAGATATGAATTTGAGTTTTCAAAGAGTTGAATTTCACAAGGTGTGGCAGCCCACCGGGAAATCCCATCCATATCGGAGAGATTGGAATCAGAAAGTTGAAGACGAGAAGCAATTCTAGAAGCAAAAGAGGTAGCAGATTTGAAATGCGGAGAAGAATAGAAAGTTGACTCGTCGGAACAAGAATGAACAGATTTAGAAGTACAGCTGAGGAGGTCGATGATGAAAAGTAAGAATAAAGTAGGAGATAGAACAGAACCCTGAGGAATACTGAGGAATAATTAATATAATATATATATATATATATATATATATATATATATATATATATATATATATATATATATATATATATATATATATATATATATATATATATATATATATATATATATATATATATATATATATATATATATATATATATATATATATATATATATATATATATATATATATATATATATATATATATATATATATATATATATATATATATATATATATATATATATATATATATATATATATTAGGGATGGAGTGAAGTATCGGTATCGGTATCGGTATCGGCAGTATCGGCACATTTTTTGGTATCGGTATCGAACGCTCAGGTATCGGTATCAATATCGGCTAAAAATGGCCGATACCGATCCCGATACCAGATTTTTTTCGTCCCTTTGGCTTAATTAAATTATGTAATTTTTTTATTAATATTACGTAATATTTTGAAACGCCGTTTCGCGATAATTTTGTTTCCCGAACATTATATGTTGTTTTCCACTAAAAGTTTACTTTTTCAAATGCAAAAAATTGTTTTTCAATTTATTTTCACGCCATTTACTTCTTACCATTGGGTTTGTTTCTTAAATATTTTATTTTTTTTTATTTTAATCCTTGATTAATCCGTTAGTAACATATTAAAATGGTAAAAAAAATAAAAAAATAAAAAATATATATATATATATATATATATATATATATATATATATATTATATATATATATATATATATATATATATATATATATATATATATATATATATATATATATATATATATATGTGTGTGTGTGTGTATGTGTGTGTGTGTGTGTGTGTGTTTGT